>JAPZAG010000300.1:0-53641 GCA_027475135.1 Bactrocera correcta | reverse complement strand
TAGGTATAAAGTCGATTTTCTTGTATATATACATTTCGCAATCGACATCGAAATGCTTCAAATCATGAGTTTAACATATTTAAGTAAATTAATCCTTTTTTTCCTACTGAAGTCTACAAAAGCCTTAAGGGCATAACGGCAGTGCATTTGGAAGAATTCCGTAATGTTATATTTAGCTATTAAGTCGATTTTGTTGTATATACGCACTTAGCAATCGACATCGAAATGCTTCAAATCATTAGTTGAGCATATTTAAGTTAATTAACCCTCTTTATCTTACTGAAGTCTACAAAAGTCTTAACGGCATAACGATAGTGCATTTCGAAGAATTACGTAAACTTATATTTAGGTATGAATTCGATTTTCTTGTATATACTCATTTAGCAGTCGATATCGAAATGCTTCAAATCATTAGTGTAACATATTTAAGCTAATAAACCTTCTTTAACGTATTGAAGGTGATACAAAGCCATGGCGGCATATCGACAGAACATTTGGAAGAATTCCGTAATGTTATATTTGAGTATAAAGTCGATTTTCTTGTATATACACATTTAGCAATCGATATCGAAATGCTTCAAATCATTAGTTTAACATATTTAAGTTAATTAGCCTTCTTTAGCGTAATGAAGGTGATATAAAGCCATGGCGGCATAACGACAGTACATTTGGAAGAATTCCGTAGTCTTATATTTAGGTATAAAGTCGATTTTCTTGTATATATGCATTTAGAAAGCGATATCGAAATGCTTCAACTCATTAGTTTAACATATTTAAGTTAATTAGCCTTCTTTAGCGTAATGAAGGTGATATAAAGCCATGGCGGCATAACGACAGTACATTTGGAAGAATTCTGTAATATTGTATTTAGGTTTAAAGTCGATTTTCTTGTATATACACATTTAGAAAGCGATATCGAAATGCTTCAACTCATTAGTTTAACATATTTAAGTTAATTAACCCTTTCTATCTTACTGAAGTTTCCATAAAGCCATGGCGGCATAACGGCAGTGCATGTAGAAGAATTCCGTTAGCTTATTTAGGTATAAAGTCGATTTTCTTGTATATACACATTTAGCAATCGATATCGAAATGCTTCAAATAACTGGTTTAACATATTTTAGTTAATAAACCTTCTTTAACGAACTGAACATAAATCCATAACGGCATAACGGCAGAGCATTTAGAAGAATTCCGTTATCTTATATTAATGTATAAAGTCGATTTTCTTGCATATACGCATCTAGCAATCGATATCGAAATGCTTCAAATCATTAGTTTAACATATTTAAGTTAATTATCCTTATTTTTCTAACTGAAGTTTACATAAAGCCATAACGGTATAACGGCAGCGCATTTGGAAGAATTCCGTAATCTGATATCTAGGAATAAAGTCGATTTTGTTGTACATACACATTTAGCAATCGATATCGAGATGGTTCAACTCATTAGTTTAACATATTTAAATTAATAAATCTTCTTTAACGATCTGAAGTTTGCATATAGCCATGACGGCATAACGGCAGTGCACGTAGAAGAAATCCGTAATCTTATATTTAGGTATAAAGTCGATTTTCTTGTATATACACATTTAGCTATCGATATCGAAATGCTTAAAATCATTAGTTTAACATATTAAGTTAATAAACATTTTTTAGCTTACTGAAGTCTACATAAAGCCTTAACGGTATAACGGCAGTGCATTTAGAAGAATTCCGCAATGTTATAATTTTATATTTAGGTAAAAAGTCGATTTTCTTGTATTTACACATTTAGCAATCGATATCGAAATACTTCAAACCATTAGTTTAACATATTTAAAATAATTAACCTTTTTTAACGTATTGAAGGTGATATAAAGCCATGGCGGCATAACGACAGTACATGTGGAAGAATTCCGTAATCTTATATTTAGGTATAAAGTCGATTTTGTTGTATATACGCACTTAGCAATCGACATCGAAATGCTTCAAATCATTAGTTGAGCATATTTAAGTTAATTAACCCTCTTTATCTTACTGAAGTCTACAAAAGTCTTAACGGCATAACGATTGTGCATTTCGAAGAATTCCGTAATCTTATATTTAGGTCTAAAGTCGATTTTCTTGTATATACTCATTTAGCAATCGATATCGAAATGCTTCAAATCATTAGTTTAACATATTTAAGTAAATTAATCCTCTTTTTCTTACTGAAGTCTACAAAAGCCTTAACGGCATAACGGCAGTGCATTTAGAAGAATTACGTAGTCTTATATTTAGGTATGAATTCGATTTTCTTGTATTTGCACATTTGGCAATCGATATCGAAATGCTTCAAACCATTAGTTTAACATATTTAAGTTAATTAACTTTCTTTAACGTATTGAAGTTGATATAAAGCCATATCGGCATAACGGCAGTGCATTTAGAAGAATACCGTAATGTTATAATTTTATATTTAGGTATAAAGTCGATTTTCTTGCATTTACACATTTAGCAATCGATATCGCAATGCTTCATACCATTAGTTTAACATATTTAAGTTAATAAACCTTCTTTAACCAACTGAAGTTGGCATAAAGCCATGGCGGCATAACGGCAGTGCATGTAGAAGAATTCCGTTAGCTTATTTAGGTATAAAGTCGATTTTCTTGTATATACACATTTTGCAATCGATATCAAAATGCTTTAAATAACTGGTTTAGCATACTTAAATTAATTAACCTTCTTTATCTTACTGAAGTTTACATAAAGCCATAACGGCATAACGGCAGTATGTTTGGGTGAATTCCGTAATCTTTTATTTAGGTATAAAATAGATTTTCTTGTACATACACATTTAGCAATCAATATCGAAATGCTTCAAATCATTCGTTTAGCATATTTAAGTAAATTAACTTTCTTTAACGTACTGAAATGTATATAAAGCCATAACGGCATAACGGCAGTGTATTTCGAAGAATTCCGTAATCTTATATTTAGATATAAAGCCGAATTTGTTGTATTTACGCATTTAGCACACGATATCGAAATGCTTCAAATCATTAGTTTAACATATTTAAGTTAATTAACTTTCTTTAACGTATTGAAGTTGATATAAAGCCATATCGGCATAACGGCAGTGCATTTAGAAGAATTCCGTAATGTTATAATTTTATATTTAGGTATAAAGTCGATTTTCTTGCATTTACACATTTAGCAATCGATATCGCAATGCTTCATACCATTAGTTTAACATATTTAAGTTAATAAACCTTCTTTAACCAACTGAAGTTGGCATAAAGCCATGGCGGCATAACGGCAGTGAATGTAAAAGAATTCCGTTATCTTATATTTAGGTATAAAATCGATTTTCTTGTATATACACATTTAGCAAGCGATATCGAAATGCTTCAAATCATTAGTTTAACATATTTAAGTAAATTAACCTTCTTTAATGTATTGAAGTTGATATAAAGCCATGGCGGCATAACGGCAGTGCATTTGGAAGAATTCCGTAATCTTATATTTAGGTATTAAGTCGATTTTGTTGTATATACGCACTTAGCAATCGACATCGAAATGCTTCAAATCATTAGTTGAGCATATTTAAGTTAATTAACCCTCTTTATCTTACTGAAGTCTACAAAAGTCTTAACGGCATAACGATTGTGCATTTCGAAGAATTCCGTAATCTTATATTTAGGTATAAAGTCGATTTTCTTGTATATACTCATTTAGCAATCGATATCGAAATGCTTCAAATCATTAGTTTAACATATTTAAGTAAATTAATCCTCTTTTTCTTACTGAAGTCTACAAAAGCCTTAACGGCATAACGGCAGTGCATTTAGAAGAATTACGTAGTCTTATATTTAGGTATGAATTCGATTTTCTTGTATATACTCATTTAGCAGTCGATATCGAAATGCTTCAAATCATTAGTGTAACATATTTAAGTTAATAAACCTTCTTTAACGTATTGAAGGTGATACAAAGCCATGGCGGCATAACGACAGAACATTTGGAAGAATTCCGTAATCTTATATTTAGGTATAAAGTCGATTTTCTTGTATATACACATTTAGCAATCGATATCGAAATGCTTCAAATCATTAGTTTAACATATTTAAGTTCATAAACCTTCTTTAACGAACTGAAGTTGGCATAAAGCAGTGGCGGCATAACGGCAGTGGATTTAGAAGAATTCCGTAATCTTATATTTAGGTATAAAGTCGATTTTCTTGTATTTGCACATTTGGCAATCGATATCGAAATGCTTCAAACCATTAGTTTAACATATTTAGAAAAATTAACCTTCTTTAACGTATTGAAGGTGATACAAAGCCATGGTGGCATAACGACAATACATTTGGAAGAATTCCGTAATCTTGTATTTAGGTATAAAGTCGATTTTCTTGTATATACACAGTAAGCAATCGATATGGAAATGCTTCACATCATAAGTTTAACATATTTAAGTTAATTAACCTTCCTTAACTTATTGAAGTTGATATAAAGCCATGGCGGCATAACGGCAGTACATTTGGAAGAATTCCGTAATCTTATATTTAGGTATAAAGTCGATTTTCTTTTAAATACACATTTAGCAATCGATAACGAAATGCTTCAAATCATTAGTTTAACATATTTAAGTTAATTAATCTTCTTTATCTTACTGAAGTTTACATAAAGCCATAACGGTATAACGGCAGTGCATTGGGAAGAATTCCGTAATCTTATATTTAGGTATAAAGTCGATTTTGTTGTATATACACATTTAGCAATCGATATCGAGATGCTTCAACTCATTAGTTTAACATATTAAGTTAATAAACATTTTTTAGCTTACTGAAGTCTACATAAAGCCGTAACGGTATAACGGCAGTGCATTTAGAAGAATTCCGTTATCTTATATTTAGCTATAAATTCGATTTTCTTGTATATACACATTTAGCAAGCGAACAGTGCATTTAGAAGAATTCCGTTACCTTATATTTAGGTATAAATTCGATATTCTTGTATATACACATTTAGCAAGCGATATCGAGATGCTTCAAATCATTAGTTTAACATATTTAAGTTAATTAACCTTCTTTATCCTACTGAAGTTTACATAAAGCCATAACGGTATAACGGCAGTGCATTTGGAAGAATTCCGTAATCTAATATTTAGGTATAAAGTCGATTTTGTTGTATATACACATTTAGCAATCGATATCGAGATGCTTCGACTCATTAGCTTAACATATTTAAGTTAATAAACCTTCTTTAACGATCTGAATTTGGCGTATAGCCACGGCGGTATTAGGGCAGTGCATTTAGAAGAATTCCGTAATCTTCTATTTAGGTATAAAGTCGAATTTCTTGTATTTACATATTAAGCCATCGATATAGAAATGCTTCAAATCATTAGTTTAACATATTTAAGTTAATTAACCCTCTCTATCTTACTGAATTCTACATAAAGACTTAACGGCATAACGGCAGTGCATTTAAAAGAATTCCGTTATCTTATATTTAGGTATAAAGTCGATTTTGTTGTATATACACATTTAGCAAGCGATATCGAAATGCTTCTACTCATTAGTTTAACATATTTAAGTAAATAAACCTTCTTTAACGAACTGAAGTTGGCATAAAGCCATGGCGGCATTACGGCAGTGCATGTAGAAGAATTCCGTTATCTTATATTTAGGTATAAAGTCGATTTTCTTTTATATACACATTTAGCAGGCGATATCGAAATGCTTCAACTCATTAGTTTAACATATTTAAGTTAATAAACCTTTTTTAACCAACTGAAGTTGGCATAAAGCCATGGCGGCATAACGGCAGTGAATGTAGAAGAATTCCGTTATCTTATATTTAGGTATAAAATCGATTTTCTTGTATATACACATTTAGCAAGCGATATCGAGATGCTTCAAATCATTAGTTTAACATATTTAAGTAAATTAACCTTCTTTAACGTATTGAAGTTGATATAAAGCCATGGCGGCATAACGGCAGTGCATTTGGAAGAATTCCGTAATCTTATATTTAGGTATAAAGTCGATTTTTTTGTATATACACATTTAGCAATCGATATCGAGATGCTTCAACTCATTAGTTTAACATATTTAAGTTAATAAACCTTCTTTAACGAACTGAAGTTGGAATAAAGCCATGGCGGCATCACGGCAGTGCATATAGAAGAATTCCGTTATCTTATATTTAGGTTTAAAGTCGATTTTCTTGTATATACACATTTAGAAAGCGATATCGAAATGCTTCAACTCATTAGTTTAACATATTTAAGTTAATAAACCTTCTTTAACGATCTGAAGTGTGCATATAGCCACGGCGGCATTACGGCAGTGCAATTAGAAGAATTACGTAATCTTGTATTTAGGTATAAAGTCGATTTTCTTGTATATACTCATTTAGCAATCGACATCGAAATGCTTCAAATCATTATTTTAACACATTTATGTTAATAAGGCTTCTTTAACGCACTGAAGTTAACATAAAGCCATGGCGGTATAACGGCAGTGCATGTAGAAGAATTCCGTAATCTTACGTTTAGGTATAAAGTCGATTTTCTTTTATATACACATTTAGCAAGCGATATCGAAATGCTTCAAATCATTAGTTTAACATATTTAAGTTAATTAACCTTCTTTAACGTAATGAAGGTGATATAAGGCCATAACGGCATAAAGGGAGTGTATTTCGATGAATTCCGTAATCTTATATTTAGGTATAAAGTCGACTTTCTTGTATATATTCATTTAGCAATCTATATCGAAATGCTTCAAATCATTAGTTTAATATATTTGAGTCAATAAAGCTTCTTTAACGCACTGAAGTTAACATAAAGCCATGGCGGCATAACGGCAGTGTATGTAGAAGAATTCCGTAATTTTATATTTACGTATAAAGTCGATTTTCTTGTATATATACATATAGCAATCGATATCGAAATGCTTCAAATCATTAGTTTAAAATATTTAAGTTCATAAACCTTCTTTAACGAACTGAAGTTGGCATAAAGCAATGGTGGCATATCGGCAGTGCATTTGGAAGAATTCCGTAATCTTATATTTAGGTATAAAGTCGATTTTGTTGTATATACGCATTAAGCAATCGATATCGAAATGCTTCAAATAACTGGTTTAACATATTTAAGTTAATAAACCTTCTTTAACGAACTGAAGTTAACATAAAGCCATAACGGCAATGCATTTAGAAGAATTCCGTTATCTTATATTTAGGTATAAAGTCGATTTTCTTGTATATACACATTTAGAAATCGATAACGAAATGCTTCAAATCATTAGTTTAACATATTTAAGTTAATAAACCTTCTTTAACCAACGGAAGTTGGCATAAAGCCACGACGGCATAACGTCAGTGCATGTAGAAGAATTCCGTTATCTTATGTTTAGGTATAAAGTCGATTTTCTTGTATATACCCATTAAGCAATCGATAACGAAATGCTTCAAATCATTAGTTTATCATATTTAAGTTAATTAACCTTATTTATCTTACTGAAGTTTACATACAGCCATAACGGTATGACGGCAGTGCATTTGGCAGAATTCTGTAATATTATATTTAGGTTTAAAGTCGATTTTCTTGTATATACACATTTAGAAAGCGATATCGAAATGCTTCAACTCATTAGTTTAACATATTTAAGTTAATTAATCCTCTTTTTCTTACTTAAGTGTGCATAAAGCCATGGCGGCATAACGGCAGTGCATGTAGAAGAATTCCGTTAGCTTATATTTAGGTACAAAGTCGATTTTCTTGTATATACACATTTAGCAATCGATATCGAGATGCTTCAAATCATTAGTTTAACATATTTAAGTTAATTAGCCTTCTTTAACGTAATGAGGGTGATATAAAGCCATGGCGGCATAACGACAGTACATTTGGAAGTATTTCGTAATCTTATGTTTAGATATAAATTCGATTTTCTTTTACATACACATTTAGCAAGCGATATCGAAATGCTTCAAATCATTAGTTTAACAAATTTAAGTTAATTAACCTTCTTTAATGTATTGAAGTTGATATAAAGCCATGGCGGCATAACGACAGTACATTTGGAAGAATTCCGTAGTCTTATATTTAGGTATAAAGTCGATTTTCTTGTATATATGCATTAAGCAATCGATATCGAAATGCTTCAAATAACTGGTTTAACATATTTAAGTTAATAAACCTTCTTTAACGAACTGAACATAAATCCATAACGGCATAACGGCAGAGCATTTAGAAGAATTCCGTAATCTTATATTAATGTATAAAGTCGATTTTCTTGCATATACACATCTAGCAATCGATATCGAAATGCTTCAAATCATTAGTTTAACATATTTAAGTTAATTATCCTTATTTTTCTTACTGAAGTTTACATAAAGCCATAACGGTATAACGGCAGCGCATTTGGAAGAATTCCGTAATCTGATATCTAGCAATAAAGTCGATTTTGTTGTATAAACACATTTAGCAATCGATATCGAGATGGTTCAACTCATTAGTTTAATATGTTTAAGTTAATAAACCTTCTTTAACGATCTGATGTTTGCATATAGCCATGACGGCATAACGGCAGTGCATGTAGAAGAAATCCGTAATCTTATATTTAGGTATAAAGTCGATTTTCTTGTATATACACATTTGGCTATCGATATCGAAATGCTTCAAATCATTAGTTTAACATATTAACTTAATAAACATTTTTTAGCTTACTGAAGTCTACATAAAGCTTTAGCGGTATAACGGCAGTGCATTTAGAAGAATTCCGCAATGTTATAATTTTATATTTAGGTAAAAAGTCGATTTTCTTGTATTTACACATTTAGCAATCGATATCGCAATGCTTCATACCATTAGTTTAACATATTTAAAATAGTTAACCTTCTTTAGCGTAATAAAGGTGATATGAAGCCATTGCGGCATAACGACAGAACATTTGGAAGAATTCCGTAATCTTATATTTAGGTATAAAGTCGATTTTCTTGTATATACACATTTAGCAATCGATATCGAAATGCTTCAAATCATTAGTTTAAAATATCTAAGTTCATAAACCTTCTTTAACGAACTGAAGTTGGCATAAAGCAATAACGGCATAACGGCAGTGGATTTAGAAGAATTCCGTTATCTTATATTTAGGAATAAAGTCGATTTTCTTGTATATACACATTTAGCAATCGATAACGAAATGCTTCAAATCATTAGTTTAAAATATCTAAGTTCATAAACCTTCTTTAACGAACTGAAGTTGGCATAAAGCAATAACGGCATAACGGCAGTGGATTTAGAAGAATTCCGTAATCTTATATTTATGTATAAAGTCGATTTTGTTGTATATACGCATTAAGCAATCGATATCCAAATGCTTCAAATAACTGGTTTAACATATTTAAGTTAATAAACCTTCTTTAACGAACTGAAGTTAACATAAAGCCATAACGGCAGTGCATGTAGAAGAATTCCGTAATCTTAATTTAGGTATAAAGTCAATTTTCTTGTATATGAACATTTCGCAATCGATATCGAGATGCTTCAACTCATTAGTTTAACATATTTAAGTTAATAAACCTTCTTTAACGGACTGAAGTGTGCATAAAGCCATGGCGGCATAACGGCAGTGCATGTAGAAGAATTCCGTTAGCTTATACTTAGGTATAAAGTCGATTTTGTTGTATATACGCATTAAGCAATCGATATCGAAATGCTTCAAATAACTGGTTTAACATATTTAAGTTAATAAACCTTCTTTAACGAACTGAAGTTAACATAAAGCCATAACGGCAGTGCATTTAGAAGAATTCCGTTATCTTATATTTAGGTATAAAGTCGATTTTGTTGTATATACACATTTAGCAATCGATATCGAAATGCTTCAAATCATTAGTTTAACATATTTAAGTTAATAAACTTTCTCTATCCTACTGAAGTTTACATAAAGCCATAACGGTATAACGGCAGTGAATTTGGAAGAATTCCGTAAATTTTTATTTGGGTATAAAGTGGATTTTGATGTATATACGCATTTAGCAATCGACATCGAAATGCTTTAAATCATTAGTTTAACATATTTAAGTTAATTAACCTTATTTATCTTACTGAAGTTTACAAAAAGCCATAACGGTATAACGGCAGTGCATTTGGAAGAATTCCGTAATCTTATATTTAGGTATAAAGTCGATTTTCTTGTATATATATATTCCGCAATCGATATCGAGATGCTTCAACTCATTAGTTTAACATATTTAAGTTAATAGACCTTCTTTAACGAACTGAAGAGTGCGTAAAGCCATGGCGGCATAACGGCAGTGCATGTAAAAGAATTCCGTTAGATTATATTTAGGTCTAAAATCGACTTTCTTGTATATACACATTTAGCAATCAATATCGAGATGCTTCAAATAACTGGTTTAGCATATTTAAGTTAATAGACCTTCTTTAACGAACTGAAGTTAACATAAAGCCATGGCGGCATAACGGCAGTGCATATAGAAGAATTCCGTAATCTTATATTTAGGTATAAAGGCGACTTTCTTGTATATACTCATTAAGCAATGGATACCGAAATGCTTCAAATCTTCCGTTTAACATATTTAAGTTAATAAACCTTCTTTAACGTAATGAAGGTGATATAAAGCCATGGCACAGTACATTTAAATGTATTCCATACATTTAAATGTATTCCGTAATCTTATGATTAGATATAAATTCGATTTTCTTTTATAAACACATTTAGCAAGCGATATGGAAATGCTTCAAATCAATAGTTTACCAAATTTAAGTTAATTAACCTTCTTTAACGTATTGAAGTTTATATAAAGCCATGGGGGCATAACGACAGTACATTTGGAAGAATTCCGTAGTCTTATATTTAGGTATAAAGTCAATTTTCTTGTATATATATATTTCGCAATCGATATCGAAATGCTTCAAATAACTGGTTTAACATATTTAAGTTAATAAACCTTCTTTAACGAACTGAACATAAATCCATAACGGCATAACGGCAGTGCATTTAGAAGAATTCCGTTATCTTATATTAATGTATAAAGTCGATTTTCTTGCATATACACATTTAGCAATCGAATTCGAAATGCTTCAAATCATTAGTTTAACATATTTAAGTTCATTAGCCTTCTTTAACGTAATGAAGCTGATATAAACCATGGCGGCATAACGACAGCACATTTGGAAGTATTCCGTACCCTTATGTTTAGATATAAATTCGATTTTCTTTTATATACACATTTAGCAAACGATATCGAAATGCCTCAAATCATTAGTTTACCAAATTTAAGTTAATTAACCTTATTTAACGTATTGAAGTTGATATAAAGCCATGGCGGCATAACGACAGTACATTTGGAAGAATTCCGTAATCTTATATTTAGGTATAAAGTCGATTTTCTTGTATATATGCATTAAGCAATCGATATCGATATGCTTCATGTAACTGGTTTAACATATTTAAGTTAATAAACCTCCTTTAACGAACTGAACATAAATCCATAACGGTATAACGGCAGTGCATTTAGAAGAATTCCGTTAACTTATATTTAGGTATAAAGTCGATTTTCTTGTATATACACATTTAGCAATCGATATCGAAATTCTTCAAATCATTAGTTTACCATATTTAAAATAATTAACCCTTTTTAACGTAATGAAGGTGATATAAATCCATGGCGGTCTAACGACAGTGCATTAAGAAGAATTCCGTAATCTTATATTTAGGTATAAATTCGATTTTGTTGTATATACGCATCTAGCAGTCGATATTGAAATGCTTCAAATCATTAGTTTAACATATTTAAGTTAATTAAACTTCTTTATCCTACTGAAGTTTACATAAAGCCATAACGGTATATCGGCAGTGCATTTGGAAGAATTCCGTAATCTATTATTTAGGTATAAAGTCGATTTTTTTATATATACACATTTAGCAATCGACATCGAGTTGCTTCGACTCGTTAGCTTAACATATTTAAGTTAATAAACCTTCTTTAACGATCTGAATTTGGCATATAGCCACGGCGGTATTACGGCAGTGCATTTAGAAAAATTCCGTAATCTTCTATTTAGGTATAAAGTCGATTTTCTTGTATTTACATATTAAGCAATCGATATCGAAATGCTTCAAATCATTAGTTTAACATATTTAAGTTAATTAACCTTCTCTATCTTACTGAATTCTACATTAAGCCTTAACGGCATAACGGCAGTGCATTTAAAAGAATTCCGCTATCTTATATTTAGGTATAAAGTCGATTTTGTTGTATATACACATTTAGCAAGCGATATCGAAATGCTTCAACTCATTAGTTTAACATATTTAAGTTAATAAACTTTCTTTAACGTATTGAAGTTGATATAAAGCCATGGCGGCATAACGGCAGTGCATTTAGAAGAACTCCGTAATCTTATATTTAGGTATAAAGTCGATTTTCTTGTATATACACATTTAGCAAGCGATATCGAAATGCTTCAAATCATTAGTTTAATAAATTTAAGTTAATTAACCTTCTTTATTGTATTGAAGTTGATATAAAGCCATGGCGGCATAACGGCAGTTCATTCAGAAGAATTCCGTAATCTTATATTTAGGTATAAAGTCGATTTTGTTGTATATGCACATTTAGCAAGCGATATCGAAATGCTTCAACTCATTAGTTTAACATATTTAAGTTAATAAACCTTCTTTAACGAACTGAAGTTGGAATAAAGCCATGGCGGCATAACGGCAGTGCATTTAGAAGAATTCCGTTATCTTATATTTAGGTATAAAGTCGATTTTGTTGTATATGCACATTTAGCAAGCGATATCGAAATGCTTCAACTCATTAGTTTAACATATTTAAGTTAATAAACTTTCTTTAACGTATTGAAGTTGATATAAAGCCACGGCGGCATTACGGCAGTGCATGTAGAAGAATTCCGTAATCTTATATTTAGGTATAAAGTCGATTTTCTTATATATACACATTTAGCAGGCGATATCGAAATGCTTCAAATCATTAGTTTATCATATTTAAGTTAATTAACCTTCTTTAACGAACTGAAGGTGATATAAAGCCATGGCGGCATAACGGCAGTGCATTTAGAAGAATTCCGTAATGTTATAATTTTATATTTAGGTATAAAGTCGATTTTCTTGCATTTACACATTTAGCAATCGATATCGAAATGCTTCAAACCATTAGTTTAACATATTTAAAATAATTAACCTTCTTTAGCGTAATGAAGGTGATATAAAGCCATGCCGGCATAACGACAGTACCTGTGGAAGAATTCCGTAATCTTATATTTAGGTATAAAGTCGATTTTCTTGTATATATACATTTCGCAATCGATTTTGAAATGCTTCAAATCATGAGTTCAACATATTTAAGTAAATTAATCCTCTTTTTCTTACTGAAGTGTACAAAAGCCTCAACGGCATAACGGCAGTGCATTTGGAAGAGTTCCGTAATCTTATATTTAGGTATTAAGTCGATTTTGTTGTATATACGCATTAAGCAATCGACATCGAAATGCTTGAAATCATGAGTTTAACATATTTAAGAAATTAACCCTCTTTATCTTACTGAAATCTACAAAAGCCTTAACGGCATAACGGCAGTGCATTTAGAAGAATTCCGTAATCCTCTATTTAGGTATAAAGTCGATTTTTTTGTATATGCTCATTTAGCAATCCATATCGAAATGCTTCGCATCATTAGTTTAACATATTTAAGTGAATAAACCTTCTTTGTCTTACTGAAGTCTACAAAAGCCTTAACGGCATAACGGCAGTGCATTTCGAAGAATTCCGTAATCTTATATTTAGGTATAAAGTCGATTTTGTTGTATATTTGCAGTTAGCAATCGATATCGAAATTCTTCAAATCATTAGTTTACCATATTTAAAATAATTAACCCTTTTTAACGTAATGAAGGTGATATAAATCCCTGGCGGCCTAACGACAGTGCATTTAGAAGAATTCCGTAATCTTATATTTAGGTATAAATTCGATTTTGTTGTATATACGCATTTAGCAATCGATATCGAAATGCTTCAAATCATTAGTTTAACATATTTAAGTTAATTAAACTTCTTTATCCTACTGAAGTTTACATAAAGCCATAACGGTATAACGGCAGTGCATTTGGAAGAACTTCGTAATCTAATATTTAGGTATAAAGTCGATTTTGTTGTATATACACATTAAGCAATCGATATCGAGTTGCTTCAACTCATTAGTTTAACATTTTTAAGTTAATAAACCTTCTTTAACGTATTGAAGTTTATATAAAGCCATGGCGGCATAACGGCAGTGCATTTAGAAGAACTCCGTAATCTTATATTTAGGTAGAAAGTCGATTTTCTTGTATATACACATTTAGCAAGCGATATCGAAATGCTTCAACTCATTAGTTTAACATATTTAAGTTAATAAACCTTCTTTAACGAACTGAAGTTGGAATAAAGCCATGGCGGCATAACGGCAGTGCATTTAGAAGAATTCCGTTATCTTATATTTAGGTATAAAGTCGATTTTGTTGTATATACACATTTAGCAATCGATATCGAGATGCTTCAACTCATTAGGTTAACATATTTAGGTTAATAAACCTTCTTTAACGATCTGAAGTTGGCATATAGCCACGGCGGCATTACGGCAGTGCATGTAGAAGAATTCCGTAATCTTATATTTAGGTATAAAGTCGATTTTCTTATATATACACATTTAGCAGGCGATATCGAAATGCTTCAAATCATTAGTTTATCATATTTAAGTTAATTAACCTTCTTTAACGAACTGAAGGTGATATAAAGCCATGGCGGCATAACGGCAGTGCATTTAGAAGAATTCCGTAATGTTATAATTTTATATTTAGGTATAAAGTCGATTTTCTTGCATTTACACATTTAGCAATCGATATTGAAATGCTTCAAACCATTAGTTTAACATATTTAAAATAATTAACCTTCTTTAGTGTAATGAAGGTGATATAAAGCCATGACGGCATAACGAAAGTACCTGTGGAAGAATTCCGTAAACTTATATTTAGGTATAAAGTCGATTTTCCTGTATATATACATTTCGCCATCGATTTTGAAATGCTTCAAATCATGAGTTTAATATATTTAAGTAAATAAATCCTCTTTTTCTTACTGAAGTCTACAAAAGCCTTAACGGCATAACGGCAGTGCATTTGGAAGAGTTCCGTAATCTTATATTTAGGTATTAATTCGATTTTGTTGTATATACGCAATAAGCAATCGACATCGAAATGCTTGAAATCATGAGTTTAACATATTTAAGAAATTAACCCTCTTTATCTTCCTGAAGTCTACAAAAGCCTTAACGGCATAACGGCAGTGCATTTAGAAGAATTCCGTAATCCTCTATTTAGGTATAAAGTCGATTTTTTTGTATATGGCGATATCGAAATGCTTCAAATCATTAGTTTAACAAATTTAAGTTAATTAACCTTCTTTATTGTATTGAAGTTGATATAAAGCCATGGCGGCATAACGGCAGTGCATTCAGAAGAAATCCGTAATCTTATATTTAGGTATAAAGTCGATTTTGTTGTATATATACATTTAGCAAGCGATATCGAAATGCTTCAACTCATTAGTTTAACATATTTAAGTTAATAAACCTTCTTTAACGAACTGAAGTTGGAATAAAGCCATGGCGGCATAACGGCCGTGCATTTAGAAGAATTCCGTTATCTTATATTTAGGTATAAAGTCGATTTTTTTGTATATACACATTTAGCAATCGATATCGAGATGCTTCAACTCGTTAGGTTAACATATTTAAGTTATTAAACTTTCTTTAACGATCTGAAGTTGGCATATAGCCACGGCGGCATTACGGCAGTGCATTCAGAAGAATTCCGTAATCTTATATTTAGGTATAAAGTCGATTTTGTTGTATATACATATTTAGCAAGCGATATCGAAATGCTTCAACTCATTAGTTTAACATATTTAAGTTAATAAACCTTCTTTAACGTACTGAAGTTGATATAAAGCCATGGCGGCATAACGGCAGTGCATTTAGAAGAATTCCGTAATCTTATATTTAGGTATAAAGTCGATTTTCTTGTATATACACATTTAGCAAGCGATATCGAAATGCTTCAAATCATTAGTTTAACAAATTTAAGTTAATTAATCCTCTTTTTCTTACTGAAGTCTACAAAAGCCTTAACGGCATAACGGCAGTGCATTTGGAAGAGTTCCGTAATCTTATATTTAGGCATTAAGTCGATTTTGTTGTATATACACATTTAGCAAGCGATATCGAAATGCTTCAAATCATTAGTTTAACATATTTAAGTTAATAAACCTTCTTTAACGTACTGAAGTTGATGTAAAGCCATGGCGGCATAACGGCAGTGCATTTAGAAGAATTCCGTTATCTTATATTTAGGTATAAAGTCGATTTTCTTGTATATACACATTTAGCAAGCGATATCGAAATGCATCAAATCATTAGTTTAACAAATTTAAGTTAATTAACCTTCTTTATTGTATTGAAGTTGATATAAAGCCATGGCGGCATAACGGCAGTGCATTCAGAAGAATTCCGTAATCTTATATTTAGGTATAAAGTCGATTTTGTTGTATATACACATTTAGCAAGCGATATCGAAATGCTTCAACTCATTAGTTTAACATATTTAAGTTAATAAACCTTCTTTAACGAACTGAAGTTGGAATAAAGCCATGGCGGCATAACGGCAGTGCATTTAGAAGAATTCCGTTATCTCATATTTAGGTATAAAGTCGATTTTGTTGTATATACACATTTAGCAATCGATATCGAGATGCTTCAACTCATTAGTTTAACATATTTAAGTTAATAAACCTTCTTTAACGATCTGAAGTTGGCATATAGCCACGGCGGCATTACGGCAGTGCATGTAGAAGAATTCCGTAATCTTATATTTAGGTATAAAGTCGATTTTCTTGTATAGACACATTTAGCAGGCGATATCGAAATGCTTCAAATCATTAGTTTATCATATTTAAGTTAAATAACCTTCTTTAACGTACTGAAGTTGATATAAAGCCATGGCGGCATAACGGCAGTGCATTCAGAAGAATTCCGTAATCTTAAATTTAGGTATAAAGTCGATTTTTTTGTATATACACATTTAGCAATCGATATCGAGATGCTTCAACTCATTAGTTTAACATGTTTAAGTAAATTAATCCTCTTTTTCTTACTGAAGTCTACAAAAGCCTTAACGGCATAACGGCAGTGCATTTGGAAGAGTTCCGTAATCTTATATTTAGGCATTAAGTCGATTTTGTTGTATATACGCATTAAGCAATCGACATCGAAATGCTTGAAATCATGAGTTTCACATATTTAAGAAATTAACCCTCTATATCTTACTGAAGTCTACAAAAGCCTTAACGGCATAATGGCAGTGCATTTAGAAGAATTCCGTAATCCTCTATTTAGGTATAAAGTCGATTTTTTTGTATATACTCATTTAGCGATCCATATCGAAATGCTTCGAATCATTAGTTTAACATATTTAAGTTAATAAACCTTCTTTATCTTACGGAAGTCTACAAAAGCCTTAACGGCATAACGGCAGTGCATTTCGAAGAATTCCGTAATCTTATATTTAGGTATAATGTCGATTTTGTTGTATATACTCATTTAGCAATCTATATCGAAATGCTTCAAATCATTAGTTTAATATATTTAAGTTAATAAAGCTTCTTTAACGCACTGAAGTTAACATAAAGCCATGACGGCATAACTGCAGTTCATGTAGAAGAATTCCGTAATCTTATATTTAGGTATAAAGTCGATTTTCTTGTATATATGCATATAGCAATCGATATCGAATTGCTTTAAATCATTAGTTTAAAATATTTAAGTTCATAAACCTTCTTTAACGAACTGAAGTTGGCATAAAGCAATGGCGGCATAGCGGCAGTGCATTTAGAGGAATTCCGTAATCTTATATATAGGAATAAAGTCGATTTTCTTGTATATATGTAGGCAATATCAATTATACTTAACAAATTTAGAATGTGGTTTATTAATTAAAACTGATTTAAAAGATACAAAGAAACGATTTATGTAATATTAAAATTAATCCAGCCTTCTCTTGCCGCACGTACACTTCTTATTCGTTTTCGCGTCTTACTTCACTTGCTCGTATTTCTCGTCTTGATGGTACTCTTCTTCTTCTTCTCTATGCTGCCATATCGTTTCATTCCCACATATCGGCAATCCTGCGTGATATTCGTCTCGAATAACTAAGTAGAATCGTCGTCATCAAATGTATTTAGCCATTCTTTCATAAATTCTGCACACGTTGTTGTTGTTTTTGGACCTTCGCCGTTACCCAGTTTTTGGACATCGTAAGTGTTGTTTGGTTTTATGTTAGTAATTTGATAGGGGCCTAGAAACTTTTGTTTGAGCTTTAAACCGCTACCAAATTGTGTACGCTTTATAGCAACAATATCATTTAGTTTGTAAATATGAGCTTTTTTACGTCGCAGATTGTATGATTTTTTGTTTTCTTCTTGAATCTTACGGATTTGTTTTTTCCCGTCGTTGCGCATTTCATCTCGATTTTGGTTGAACTGTTGCACTAATTGTTCTTCGATGAGTTCTTTAATATAAATATCTTCTTTAGACCTCATTCGGGTCCCAATCATCATTTCAAACGGTGTCATATTTATGCTTCGATGATATGTAGAATTTAGCACCTGTTGTACTCGGTCGACATAACGATACCACTTTGTTGCATCTTCGATGCTTAGTTTCGATAAAACTGTAATTATTGTGCTGTTCAATCTTTCAATTTGGCCGTTCGCACGTGGTAGCCCTGTAGTTATCTTAACGTGTTTTATGTTTTCTGATCGACAGTATTCTTTAAATTCGTCGGACGTGAATGCCGAACCTCTATCAGAGATAATTTTAACTGGATTACCAAAATTGGTGCCTTGCGTCGTTAGCTTACTGATGACCTCTTTTGCTGATGTTGATTTGGTAGGATATAACCAAGAAAACTTTGTAAATGCGTCGATTACTGCAAATATATACTTATACATTTTACTTGTAGATTCTAATGGTCCTAAATGATCGACATGGTACGTATGTAATGGAGTATCTACTTTATGTAATGGATGTAACTCGCCCTCTTGTTTTCCTCTTTTGCGATTGGCAACGATGCATTGAACGCAATTGGAAATACACTTTTGAATTTTTTCATTCAGTTTTGAAAAATAGAATTCTTTGGATATAATATCTTTAGTTTTTGCTAAAGCGAAATGCCCTTTTTCGTGAGCTCGTCGTATAATCTCTTTTTGCATGTTTTTAGGTATGACTAATAACTCGCAGTCGTTTATTAATTTATATAAAATGTCACCCTTCATAAAGTAATCTTCATAACTTTCTTTTTCTTGTAAAATTTCTTTAATTAGTCGCAGTTCTTCATCTTGTGCTTGCGCTTCTTTGATTTTTAAAGTGACGTCATCTATGGTAATTGTTAAAATCGGAAATCTACTCAATGCATCTACGTGCTTCATACTTGAACCAGAACGGTGTTCAATAGCGTAGTCATACTCTTGCAATAACATTATCCACCTAGCTACTCTCGTACATAAATCTTTTTTGTCTATTGTTTTCGCAAACGCATTACAGTCGGTTATGATGGTAAAATGTAAACCCAATAAATAAACTTTAAACTTTTTAAGAGCTTCTATTACAGCGAGTACTTCGAGTTCGTAACTGCAAAATTTTCGCTCAGCTTCCATCGTCTTTTTACTCATATAATACACGGGGTGCCATTGACTATCATCTGGGGATTTTTGTAATAAAACAGCGCCGTAACCATTTATGGATGCGTCTGTGTGTACTTGCGTTTCATATGTCTGATTGTATATACTTAATACTGGCTTGTGACTTAAAAGGGTTTTTAAAGTATTAAATGATTTCATTTGTTCATTCCCCATATTAAATATAATATTTTGCTTCTTCAAATCATTCAGCGGCTTTGCAATTAATGCAAAGTTGCGAATGAACTTTCTAAAGTACCCGGCTAGGCCAAGAAAACTATCTAACTGTTTCAACGTTTTCGGTAATGGATACTTCATAACTGCTTCTATTTTCACGCTTGATGGAGCGACTTGGTTATTTTCTATAACGTGGCCTAAAAATTCCACTCGTCTTTGCAAAAATTGGCATTTTTTTTTGTTAATTTGAAGCCCATAATCTTGGCACAAGTTTAGAACCTTTTCTAATCGAATTAGCGCTTCTTTTTCGTCAGTTGCCGGAACTATAACGTCGTCGATGTAAGGGAGAGCAATTCCCTCTTTCGTAAAATCTCGAAATATAGCATTTACATACCTCTGAAAAACGCCAGGAGAGTTGCACAATCCAAATGGAACCTTGAGGAACTGGTATTGACCGTTATGTGTTACAAATGATGTATACTTGCGGCTTGCATCAGACACGTCAACGTGGAAGAACCCGTTTGTTAGATCAATCGTGCTAAATATCTTGGAGCTTTGTAGTCGATCGAGTTGGTCTTCAATTAAGGGCAGTGGGAATCTGTCCTTAATTATTACCTTGTTTATGCGTCGGTAGTCTATACACAGCCTGGGTGTGCCATCGCGTTTTTTCACCAATACTACTGGACTGCAGAATTCAGACTCTGAAGTTTCAACAATCCCGTCTTCAAGCCATTGTTCAACTTGCCTATCAATTATCTGCCTTTCACAAAAAGGAAGTCTTCTAGGTGCAGAAAAAATTGGCGTATCGTCTTTTAACACTATTGTCATTTTTACATTTGTTGTTTTAGTTTTATTAGGCGTATATAGTTCAATTAAATCAAAAACTTTTTGCTTTGTAGCAGCACTAGCAAGTGGGTCCACGTTTATATCGTCTATACATTTATCAATCTTCATCAACGCATGTTCTTCAAATATATCACACGTATTTAATTTTTGTACAAAAACACCACTTGAATTAATTCGCACCTCAGCTTGTGAATATAATTCTTCACCTATAATCATGTTAACGTCTATGCTGTCTGATGGTACGACGTGAAAATTTAAATTGAAAATGTTATTGTCTATTTCCACACTTTTTTCAAAATGTCCAATCGGTTTCACTTTATTTTCATTTGATTTTTGTCCAAATCCAACTAAATAAAAGTTTGATTCTATCAACTTCGGTTTCTTTAATAATTCGTACATTCTATATGTAACAACATTAAATTTACTGCCTGTATCAAACAAAGCTAACCACTTCTTATCTGCTATCCCTACTTCTTTCATCATTATATCTTTACTTGTTTTAACAATTTGTAAATTACGTTTGTCACTTTGTATGTTTTTGTTTGGACAATTTTTCGACATATGGCCAAAGTTGTTACACCCAAAACACTTTACACCTTTCTCTCTGTCTTTACAGTCAATACTTTTATGACCTTTTACACCACAATTATAACAACGAATGTCCACTTTTGCTTCAACATTATTCACTGTTTTTCTGAATCTATTTACATTTCGTTCTTCTGAATTTATTATTTCTTTGTTAAAATCACTATTTACTTTCTTGTTCTTAAATATTTCTTTCTCTTCATCTTTTGATTTCGATCGCACCATTTCGTATATTTTAAGCTTTTGTTTAAATTCCGTCATATCACGAGCGCCATACAAAATGCTTTTGTTTAAACTTAAGTCCCTTATGCCATCGATCACATACTGGATAAAAGCAGCATTCTCGACGTTTCCCCTTGATGCTATTTCTTTCATTTTGAAAAAATAATCTTGCACGTTTTCGTCTTTTTTTATTTTTCTTTCACTTAATTGTTTGTGTATGGTAGCACTGTTCGTTGCTGTTTGAAATTCTTTCAGCAATGCACATTTCAGCTTTTCCCAAGAAACAATTCCCCTTTCGCTGTTCAGAAATAAGTTTGCAGTACCTTTAATGGACTTTTTAGCAAATACATATTTCTGAAAATCATCTCGTCCCATAACGGCTGATGTTTCCTCGAATTCTTGTATCCAAACTTCAACTGGTAAGCTGTCAGTTCCAGCATATTGTCGTATTGTTTCTTCTGCATCACGAAAATTCATTGCAAATCGGGACAATTGTGATGGTTGCGCTCCTCTGCTTCTCGGTGTTATTGTGTTCTCTTTTTCGGTTACGTAATCGTTGTTTAAAAATGATACAAAGCAATCGTCGTTTTCTCTTTCCTGAGTGTTGGTTGTTTTTCTAATTGGATTAGGCTGATTAGAACACTTGTCCGCCAATTTGCCACAATTTCTGCCGTTTATGTTGAATGTTGCTGCCTCACCGCTGCATTCGCCTTCACAATCGTCGTCAATTTCTTCGTCGTCATTTTCATCGTCATCATTATCGTCTTCGTCGTTATCGTTGGAACCAAGCAAATTCCCTTTTTGTAGATTTCGAAAGATATGCAACTGTACATTTTCCTCTTTGCAGCTCAGTTGTAGCAAGTTGCAAATGGAAATCAACTCTTCTACAGACAAATTTGATGCAATGTATGCGGACTTTTGCGCATACTCGTCGTCGTGCACGTCGTAATTAAAACCTTGAAATTCGCGCAGCCTCTTTCTATTTTGTCTATCACCCTCGTCTTCGAAAACAAATCTATGCAATGCGCTAATGATCTCTTTTCACATTCGTCGTATATTTTCACGTACATTACCAAAACTTTGTAGGTTCGCCATTTTGAAAAGTCCAATTACACAATTACGCACAGATATTACTTTTAGGTTGAGCCCCCAAATTTGTAGGCAATATCAATTATACTTAACAAATTTAGAATGTGGTTTATTAATTAAAACTGATTTAAAAGATACAAAGAAACGATTTATGTAATATTAAAATTAATCCAGCCTTCTCTTGCCGCACGTACACTTCTTATTCGTTTTCGCGCCTTACTTCACTTGCTCGTCTTTCTCGTCTTGATGGTACTCTTCTTCTTCTTCTCTATGCTGCCATATCGTTTCATTCCCACATATATACATATAGCAATCGATATCGAAATGCTTCAAATCATTTGTTTATCATATTTAAGTTAATTAACCTTATTTATCTTACTGAAGTTTACATACAGCCATAACGGTATAACGGCAGTGCATTTGGAAGAATTCCGTAATCTTATATTTAGGCATAAAGTCGATTTTCTTGTATATATATATTTCGCAATCGATATCGAGATGCTTCAACTCATTAGTTTAACATATTTAAGTTAATAAACCTTCTTAGACGAACTGAAGTGTGCATAAAGCCATGGCGGCATAACGGCAGTGCATGTAGAAGAATTCCGTTAGCTTATATTTAGGTATAAAGTCGATTTTCTTGTATATACACATTTAGCAATCGATATCGAGATGCTTCAAATCATTAGTTAAACATATTTAAATTAATTAGCCTTCTTTAACGTAATGAAGGTGATATAAACCATGGCGGCATAACGACAGTACTTTTGGAAGTATTCCGTAACCTTATGTTTAGATATAAATTCGATTTTCTTTTATATACACATTTAGCAAGCGATATCGAAATGCCTCAAATCATTAGTTTACCAAATTTAAGTTAATTAACCTTCTTTAACGTATTGAAGTTGATATAAAGCCATGGCGGCATAACGACAGTACATTTGGAAGAATTCCGTAGTCTTATATTTAGGTATAAAGTCGATTTTCTTGTACATATGCATTAAGCAATCGATATAGATATGCTTCAAATAACTGGTTTAACATATTTAAGTTAATAAACCTCCTTTAACGAACGGAAGTTGGCTTAAAACCTTGGCGGCATAACGGCAGTGCATTTAGAAGATTTCTGAAATCTTATATTTCGGTATAGAGTCGATTCTCTTGCATATGCTTCAAATCATTAGTTTAACATATTTAAGTGAATTATCCTTCTTTTTCTTACTGAAGTTTACATAAAGCCATAACGGTATAACGGCAGTGCATTTGGAAGAATTCCGTAATCTTATATCTAGGAATAAAGTCGATTTTGTTGCATATACACACTTAGCAATCGACATCGAGATGGTTCAACTCATTAGTTTAACATATTTAAGTTAATAAACCTTCTTTAACGATCTGAAGTTTGCATATAGGCATGACGGCATAACGGCAGTGCATGTAGAAGAATTCCGTAATCTTATATTTAGGTATAAAGTCGATTTTCTTGCATATACACATTTTTCAATCGATATCAAAATGCTTCAAATAACTGGTTTAGCATATTTAAGTTAATTAACCTTCTTTATCTTACTGAAGTTTAAATAAAGCCATAACACCATAACGGCAGTATATGTGGCAGAATTCCGTAATCTTATATTTAGGTATAAAGTCGATTTTGTTGTATATACGCATTTAGCAATCGATATCGAAATTCTTCAAATCATTAGTTTAACATATTTAAATAATTAACCTTCTTTAACGTATTGAAGGTGATATAAAGCCATGGCGGCATAACGACAGTACATGTGGAAGAGTTCCGTAATCTTATATTTAGGTACAAAGTCGATTTTCTTGTATATACCCATTTAGCAGGCGATATCGAAATGCTTCAAATCATTAGTTTATCATATTTAAGTTAATTAACCTTCTTTAGCGTACTGAAGTTGATATAAAGCCATGGCGGCATAACGGCAGTGCATTTAGAAGAATTCCGTAATGTTATATGTAATTTTATATTTAGGTATAAAGTCGATTTTCTTGCATTTACACATTTAGCAGTCGATGTCGAAATGCTTCAAATCATTAGTGTAACATATTTAAGTTAATAAACCTTCTTTATCGTATTGAAGGTGATACAAAGCCATGGCGGCATAACGACAGTACATTTGGAAGAATTCCGTAATCTTATATTTAGGTATGAAGTCGATTTTCTTGTATATACACATTTAGCAATCGATATCAAAATGCTTCGAATCATTAGTTTAACATATTTAAGTTAATTAACCCTCTTTATCTTACCGAAGTCTACATAAGCCTTAACGATATAACGGCAGTGCATTTCGAAGAATTCCGTAATCTTATATTTAGGTATAAAGTCGATTTTCTTGTATATACTCATTTAGCAATCGATATCGAAATGCTTCCAATCATAAATTTAACATATTTAAGTTAATTAACCTTCTTTAACGTAATGAAGGTGATATAAAGCTATGGCAGCATAACGACAGTGCATTTAGAAGAATTCCGTAATCTTTTATTTAGGTATATAGTCGATTTTCTTGTATTCACACATTTAGCAATCGATATGGAAATGCTTCAAATCATTAGTTTAACATATTTAAGTTAATTAACCTTCTTTAACGTAATGAAGGTAATATAAAGCCATGGCGGCATAACGACATTGCATTTAGAAGAATTCCGTAATCTTATATTTAGGTATAAAGTCGATTTTCTTGTATATACGCATTTAGCAATCGATATCGAAAAGCTTCAAATAACTGGTTTAGCATATTTAGGTTAATTAACCTTCTTTATCTTACCGAAGTTTACATAAAGCCTTAACGGCATAACGGCAGTGTATTTGGGTGAATTCCGTAATTTTTTACTTAGGTATAAAATCGATTTTCTTATACATGCACATTAAGCAATCGATATCGAAATGCTTCAAATCATTAGTTTAGCATATTTAAGTAAATTAGCCTTCTTTAACGTAATGAAGGTAATATAAAGCCATGGCGGCATAACGGCAGTGCATTCAGAAGAATTCCGTAATCTTATATTTAGGTATAAAGTCGATTTTGTTGTATATACACATTTAGCAAGCGATATCGAAATGCTTCAACTCATTAGTTTAACATATTTAAGTTAATAAACCTTCTTTAACGAACTGAAGTTGGATAAAGCCATGGCGGCATAACGGCAGTGCATTTATAAAAATTCCGTAATCTTATATTTATGTATAAAGTCGATTTTCTTATATATACACATTTAGCAATCGATATCGAAATGCCTCAAATCATTAGTTTAACATATTTAAGTTAATAAACCTCCTTTAACGAACTGAACATAAATCCATAACGGCATAACGGCAGTGCATTTAGAAGAATTCCGTTATCTTCTATTTAGGTTTAAAGTCGATTTTCTTGTATATACACATTTTGCAATCGATATCGAAATGCCTCAAATCATTAGTTTAACATATTTAAGTTAATAAACCTTCTTTAACGAACGGAAGTTGGCTTAAAACCTTGGCGGCATAACGGCAGTGCATTTATAAAAATTCCGTAATCTTATATTTATGTATAAAGTCGATTTTCTTATATATACACATTTAGCAATCGATATCGAAATGCCTCAAATCATTAGTTTAACATATTTAAGTTAATTAATATTCTTTAACGAACGGAAGTTGGCGTAAAGCCATGGTGGCATAACGGCAGTGCATTTAAAAGATTTCCGTAATCTTATATTTCGGTATAAAGTCGATTTTCTTGCATATGCTTCAAATCATTAGTTTAACATATTAAGTTAATAAACATTTTTTAGCTTACTGAAGTCTACACAAAGCCTTAACGGTACAACAGCAGTGCATTTAGAAGAATTCCGTAATGTTATAATTTTATAATTAGGTATAAAGTCGATTTTCTTGTATTTACACATTTAGCAATCGATATCGAAATGCTTCAAACCATTAGTTTAACATATTTAAAATAATTAACCTTCTTTAACGTATTGAAGGTGATATAAAGCCATGGCGGCATAACGACAGTACATATGGAAGAGTTTCGTAATCTTATATTTAGGTATAAAGTCGATTTTCTTGTATATACACATTTTGCAATCGATATCAAAATGCTTCAAGTAACTTGTTTAGCATATTTAAGATAATTAACCTTCTTTATCTTACTGAAGTTTACATAAAGCCATAACGACATAACGGCAGTATATGTGGCAGAATTCCGTAATCTTATATTTAGGTATAAAGTCGATTTTGTTGTACATACACATTTAGCAATCGATATCGAAATGCCTCAAATCATTAGTTTAGCATATTTAAGCAAATTAACCTTCTTTAACGTACTGAAATTTATTTAAAGCCATAACGGCATAACGGCAGTGTATTTCGAAGAATTCCGTAATATTATATTTAGATATAAAGCCGAATTTGTTGTATATACGCATTTAGCAATCGATATCGAAATTCTTCAAATCATTGGTTTAACATATTTAAAATAATTAACTTTCTTTAACGTAATGAAGGTGATATAGAGCCATGGCGGCCTAACGACAGTGCATTTAGAAGAATTCCGTAATCTTATATTTAGGTATAAATTCGATTTTGTTGTATATACGCATTTAGCAATCGATATCGAAATGCTTCAAATAACTGGTTTAGCATATTTATGTTAATTAACCTTATTTATCTTACTGAAGTTTACATAAAGCCATAACGGCATAACGGCAGTATATTTGGGTGAATTCCGTAAGCTTTTATTTAGGTATAAAATCGATTTGCTTGTACATACACATTTAGCAATCGATATCGAAATGCTCAAATCATTAGTTTAACATATTTGAGTAAATTAACCTTCTTTGACGTACTGAAATTTATATAAAGCCAAAACAGCATAACGGCTGTGCATTTAGAAGAATTACGTTATCTTATATTTAGGTATAATTCGATTTTCTTGTATATACGCATTTAGCAATCGATATCGACATGCTTCAAATCATTAGTTTAACATATTTAAGTTAATAAACCTTCTTTAACGCACTGAAGTCTTCATAAAGCCTTAACGGTCTAACTGCAGTGCATTTAGAGGAATTCCGTAATCTTATAGTCAGGTATAAAGTCGAGTTTGTTGTATATACTCATTTAGCAATCGATATCGAAATGCTTCAAATCATTAGTTAAATATATTTAAGTTAATAAAGCTTTTTTACCGCACTGGAGTTAACATAAAGCCATGGCGGCATAACGGCAGTGCATGTAGAAGAATTCCGTAATCTTAGATTTAGGTATAAAGTCGATTTTCGTGTATATACTCATTTAGCAATCGATATCGAAATGCTTCAAATCATTAGTTTAATATATTAAAGTTAATAAACCTTCTTTAACGCACTGACGTCTTCATAAAGCCTTAACGGTATAACTGCAGTGCATTTAGAAGAATTCCGTATTCTTATATTTAGGTATAAAGTCGATTTTCTTGTATTTGTATATTAAGCAATCGATATCGAAATGCTTCAAATCATTAGTTTAACATATTTAAGTAAATTAACCTTCTTTAACGTATTGTAGTTGATATAAAGCCATGGCGGCATAACGATAGTACATTTGGAAGAATTCCGTAGTCTTATATTTATGTAAAAAGTCGATTTTCTTGTATATACACACTTAGCGATCGATATCGAAATGCTTCAACTCATTAGTTTAACATATTTATGTTAATAAACCTTCTTTAACGATCTGAAGTTGGCATATATCCATGGCGGCATAACGGCAGTGCATTTAGAAGAATTCCGTAATCTTATATTTAGGTATAAAGTCGATTTTCTTTTATATACACATTTTTGTACATACACATTTAGCAATCGATACCGAAATGCTTCAAACCATTAGTTTAACATATTCAAGTTATTTAACCCTCTTTATCTTACTAAAGTCTACATAAAGCCTTAACGGCATAACGGCAGTGCATTTAGAAGAATTACGTAATCTTATATTTAGGTATAAAATCGATTTTTGTGTATATACTCATTTAGCAATCGATATCGAAATGCTTCAAATCATTAGTTTAACATATTTAAGTTAGTTAACCTTCTTTACCGTAATGAAGGTGATATAAAGCCATGGCGGCATAACGACAGTGCATTTAGAAGAATTCCGTAATTTTATATTTAGGTATAAAGTCGATTTTCTTGTATTTATATATTTAGCAATCGATATCGAAATGCTTCAAATCATTAGTTTAACATATTCAAGTTATTTAACCCTCTTTATCTTACTAAAGTCTACATAAAGCCTTAACGGCATAACGGCAGTGCATTTAGAAGAATTCCGTTATCTTATATTTAGGTATAAATTTGATTTTCTTGTATGTACACATTAAGCAAGCGATATCGAAATGCTTCAAATCATTAGTTTAACAAATTTAAGTTAATTAACCTTCTTTAACGTATTGAAGTTGATATAAAGCCATGGCGGCATAACGGCAGTGCATTTAGAAGAATTCCGTAGTCTTATATTTAGGTATAAAGGCGGTTTTCTTGTACTTATATATTTAGCAATCGATAACGAAATGCCTCAAATCATTAGTTTAACATACTTAAGTTAATTAACCTTCTTTATCTTACTGAAGTTTACATAAAGCCATAACGGTATAACGGCAGTGCATTTGGATGAATTCCGTAATTTAATATTAAGGTAAAAAGTCAATTTTGTTGTATATACACATTTAGCAATCGATATCGAAATGCTTCGTCTCATAAGTTTAACATATTTAAGTTAATAAACCTTCTTTAACGATCTGAAGTTGGCATATAGCCATGGCGGCATAACGGCAGTGCATGTAGAAGAATTCCGTATTCTTATATTTAGGTATAAAGTCGATTTTCTTGTATTTATATATTTAGCAATCGATAACGAAATGCCTCAAATCATTAGTTTAACATACTTAAGTTAATTAACCTTCTTTAACGTATTGAAGTTGATATAAAGCCATGGCGGCATAACGGCAGTGCATTTAGAAGAATTCCGTAGTCTTATATTTAGGTATAAAATCGGTTTTCTTGTATTTATATATTTAGCAATCGATAACGAAATGCCTCAAATCATTAGTTTAACATACTTAAGTTAATTAACCTTCTTTATCTTACTGAAGTTTACATAAAGCCATAACGGTATAACGGCAGTGCATTTGGATGAATTCCGTAATCTTATATTAAGGTAAAAAGTCGATTTTGTTGTATAAACACATTTAGCAATCGATATCGAAATGCTTCGTCTCATAAGTTTAACATATTTAAGTTAATAAACCTTCTTTGACGATCTGAAGTTGGCATATAGCCATGGCGGCATAACGGCAGTGCATGTAGAAGAATTCCGTAATCTCATATTTTTAGGTATAAAGTCGATTTTCTTGTACATACACATTTAGCTATCGATATCGAAATGCTTCAAATCATTAGTTTAACATATTTAAGTTAATAAACGCTTTTTAGCTTACTGAAGTCTACATAAAGCCTTAACGGTATAACGCCAGTGCATTTAGAAGAATTCCGTAAAGTTATAATTTTATTTTTGGGTATAAGGTCGGTTTTCTTTTATTTACACATTTAGCTATCAATATCGGAATGCTTCAAACCATTAGTTTAACATTTATAAAATAATTGACCTTCTTTAACGTATTGAAGGTGATATAAAGCCATGGCGGCATAACGGCAGTACATGTGGAAGAATTCCGTAATCTTATTTTTAGGTATAAAGTCGATTTTCTTGTGTATATATATTTCGAAATCGATACTGAAATGATTCAGATAACTGGTTTAACATATTTAAGTTAATAAACCTCCTTTAGCGAACTGAAGTTGACATATTTAGGTATAGAGTCGATTTTGTTGTACATACACATTTAGCAATCGATATCGAAATGCTTCAAATCATTAGCTTAACATATTTAAGTTAATTAACCTTCTTTAACGTAATGAAGGTGATATAAAGCCATGGCTGCATAACGACAGTGCATGTAGAAGAATTTCGTAATCGTAAATTCAGGTATATATTCGATTTTCTTATATTTACACTTTTAGCAATCGATATCGAAAATCTTCAAATCATTATTTTAACATATTTAAGTTAATTAACCTTCTTTAGCCTAATGAAGGTGATATAAAGCCAGGGCGGCATAACGACAGTGCATTTAGAAGAATTCCGTTATCTTATATTTAGGTATAAAGTCGATTTTGTTGTATATACGCATTTAGGAATGGATATCGAAATAGTTAAAATCATTAGTTTAACATTTTTAAGTTAATTAACCTTCTTTAACGTATTGAAGTTGATATAAAGCCATGGCGGCATAACGACAGTACATTTATAAGAATTCCGTAATCTTATATTTAGGTATAAAGTCAATTTTCTTGTATATACGCATTTAGCAATCGATATCGAAATGCTTCAAATAACTGGTTTAGCATATTTAGGTTAATTAGGCTTCTTTATCTTTCCGAAGTATACATAAAGCCATAACGGCAGTATATTTGGGTGAAATCCGTAATCTTTTATTTAAGTATGAAATCGATTTTCTTGTACATACACATTTAGCAATCGATATCGAAATGCTTCAAATCATTAGTTTAACATATTTAAGTTAATTAACCTTCTTTAACATATTGTAGTTGATATAAAGCCATGGCGGCATAACGATAGTACATTTGGAAGAATTCCGTAGTCTTATATTTATGTAAAAAGTCGATTTTGTTGTATATACACATTTAGCTATCGATATCGAAATACTTCAAATCATTAGTTTAACATATTAAGTTAATAAACGCTTTTTAGCTTACAGAAGTCTTCAAAAAGCCTTAACGGTATAACGGCAGTGCATTTAGAAGAATTCCGTAATGTTATAATTTTATATTTAGGTATAAAGTCGATTTTCTAGTATATACACATTTAGCTATCGATATCGAAATGCTTCAAATCATTAGTTTAACATATTAAGTTGATAAACGCTCTTTAGCTTACAGAAGTCTACATAAAGCCTTAACGGTATAACGGCAGTGCATTTAGAAGAATTCCGTAATTTTATATTTAGGTATAAAGTCGATTTTCTTGTATTTACACATTTAGCAATATATATCGAAATGCTTCAAATAACTGGTTTAGCATATTTAAGTTAATTAACCTTCTTTATCTTAATGAGGTTTACATAAAGAAATAACGGCATAACGGCAGTATATTTATATGAATTCCGTTATCTTATATTTAGGTATAAAGTCGATTTTTTTGTACATACACATTTAGCAATCGATATCGAAATGCTTCAAATCATTAGTTTAACATATTTAAGTTAGTTAACCTTCTTTACCGTAATGAAGGTGATATAAAGCCATGGCGGCATAACGACAGTGCATTTAGAAGAATTCCGTAATTTTATATTTAGGTATAAAGTCGATTTTGTTGTATATACACATGAAGCAATCGATATCAAAATGCTTCAAATCATTAGTTTAACATATTTAAGTTAATTAACCTTCTTTATCTTACTGAAGTTTACATAAAGCCAAAACGGTATAACGGCAGTGCATTTGGAAGAATTCCGTAATCTTATATTTAAGTAAAACGTCGATTTTCTTTTATAGACACATTTAGCTATCGATATCGAAATGCTTCAAATCATTCGTTTAACATATTTAAGTTAATTGACCTTCTTTAACGTATTGAAGTTGATATAAAGCCATGGCGACATAACGGCAGTGCATTTAGAAAAATTCCATAATTTTATATTTAGGTATAAAGCCAATTTTCTTGTATATACTCATTTAGCAATCGATACCGAAATGCTTTAAATCATTAGTTTAACATATATAAGTTAACAAACCTTCTTTAACGCACTGAAGTCTACATAAAGCCTTAACGGTATAACTGCAGTGCATTTAGAAGAATTCCGTAATCTTATATTAAGGTATAAAGTCGATTTTCTTGTATTTACATATTTAGCAATCGATGTCGAAATGCTTCAAATCATTATTTAGTTAACATATGTAAGTTAATAAACCTTCTTTAACGAACGGAAGTTGGCATAAAGCCATGGCGGCATAACGACAATACATTTGGAAGAATTCCGTAGTCTTATATTTATGTATAAAGTCGATTTTCTTGTATATACACATTTAGCTATCGATATCGAAATGCTTCAAATCATTAGTTTAACATATTAAGTTAATAAACGCTTTTTAGGTTACTGACGTCTACATAAAGCCCAAACAGTATAACGGCAGTGCATTTAGAAGATATCCGTAATGTTATAATTTTATATTTAGGTATAAAGTCGATTTTCTTGTATTTATAAATTTAGCAATATATATCGAAATGCTTCAAATAACTGGTTTAGCATATTTAAGTTAATTAACCTTCTTTATCTTAAGGAAGTTTACATAAAGCCTTAACGGCATAACGGCAGTATAGTTATATGAATTCCGTCATCTTATATTTAGGTATAAAGTCGATTTTGTTGTACATACGCATTTAGCAATCGATATCGAAATGCTTCAAATCATTATTTAGTTAACATATGTAAGTTAATAAACCTTCTTTAACGAACGGAAGTTGGCATAAAGCCATGGCGGCATAACGACAATACATTTGGAAGAATTCCGTGGTCTTATATTTAGGTATAAAGTCGATTTTTTTGTATATACACATTTAGCTATCGATATCGAAATGCTTCAAATCATTAGTTGTACATATTAAGTTAATAAACGCTTTTTAGCTTACTGAAGTCTACATAAAGCCTTAACAGTATAACGGCAGTGCATTTAGAAGATATCCGTAATATTACAATTTTATATTTAGGTATAAAGTCGATTTTCTTGTATTTACACCTTTAGCAATATATATCGAAATACTTCAAATAACTGGTTTAGCATATTTAAGTTAATTAACCTTTTTATCTTAATGAAGTTTACATAAAGCCTTAACGGCATAACGGCAGTATAGTTATATGAATTTCGTTATCTTATATTTAGGTATAAAGTCGATTTTGTTGTACATACGCATTTAGCAATCGATATCGAAATGCTTCAAATCATTAGTTTAACATATTTAAGTTAATTAACCTTCTTTAACGTAATGAAGGTGATATAAAGCCATGGCGGCATAACGACAGTGCAGGTAGAAGAGTTCCGTAATCTTATATTTAGGTATATAGTCGATTTTCTTGTATTTACACATTTAGCAATCGATATCGAAAACCTTCAAATCATTAGTTTAACATATTTATGTTAGTTAACCTTCGTTAACGTAATGAAGGTGATATAAAGCCATGGCGGCATAACGACAGTGCATTAAGAAGCATTCCGTAATCTTATATTTAGGTATAAAGTCGATTTTCTTGTATATACACATTTCGCAATCGATATCGAAATGCTTCAAATCATTCGTTTAACACATTTATCTTAATAAACCTTCTTTAACGATCTGAAGTTGGCATATAGCCATGGCGGCATAACGGCAGTGCATGTAAAAGAATTCCGTAATCTTATATTTAGGTATAAAGTCGATTTTCTTGTATATACACATTTAGCTATCGATATCAAAATGCTTCATACTATTAGTTTAACATATTAAGTTAATAAACGCTTTTTAGCTCACTGAAGTCTACATAAAGCCTTAACGGTATAAAGGCAGTGCATTTGGAAGAATTCCGTAATGTTATATTTTTATATTTAGGTACAAAGTCGATTTTCTTGTATATACACATTTAGCAATCGATATCGAAATGCTTCAAATCATTAGTTTAACATATTTATGTTAGTTAACCTTCGTTAACGTAATGAAGGTGATATAAAGCCATGGCGGCATAACGACAGTGCATTAAGAAGCATTCCGTAATCTTATATTTAGGTATAAAGTCGATTTTCTTGTATATACACATTTCGCAATCGATATCGAAATGCTTCAAATCATTCGTTTAACACATTTATCTTAATAAACCTTCTTTAACGATCTGAAGTTGGCATATAGCCATGGCGGCATAACGGCAGTGCATGTAAAAGAATTCCGTAATCTTATATTTAGGTATAAAGTCGATTTTCTTGTATATACACATTTAGCTATCGATATCAAAATGCTTCATACTATTAGTTTAACATATTAAGTTAATAAACGCTTTTTAGCTCACTGAAGTCTACATAAAGCCTTAACGGTATAAAGGCAGTGCATGTAAAAGAATTCCGTAATCTTATATTTAGGTATAAAGTCGATTTTCTTGTATATACACATTTAGCTATCGATATCGAAATGCTCCAAATCATTAGTTTAACATATTTAAGTTAATCAACCTTCTTTAATGTATTGAAGTTGATATAAAGCCATGGCGGCATAACGACAGTACATTTGGAAGAATTCCGTAGTCTTATATTTAGGTATAAAGTCGATTTTCTGGTATATATGCATTAAGCAATCGATATCGAAATGCTTCAAATAACTGCTTTAACATATTTAAGTTAATAAACCTTCTTTAACGAACTGAAGTTGGCTTAAGGCCATGGCGGCATAACGGCAGTGCAATTAGAAGAATTCCGTAATCTTATATTTATGTATAAAGTCGATTTTCTTGTATATACACATTTAGCTATCGATATCGAAATGCTTCAAATCATTAGTTTAACATATTTAAGTTAATCAACCTTCTTTATCGTATTGAAGTTGATATAAAGCCATGGCGGCATAACGACAGTACATTTGGAAGAATTCCGTAGTCTTATATTTATGTAAAAAGTCGATTTTCTTGTATATACACATTTAGCGATCGATATCGAGATGCTTCAACTCATAAGTTTAACATATTTAAGTTAGCAAAATTCTTTAACGTAATGAAGGTGATATAAAGCCATGGCAGCATGACGACAGTGCATGTAGAAGAATTGCGTAATCTTATATTTAGGTATAAAGTCGATTTTGTTGTATAAATATAGGCATTAAGCAATCGATATCGAAACGCTTCAAATCATTAGCATAACATATGTAAGTAAATTAATTCTCTTTATCTTACAGAAGTCTACAAAAGCCTTAACGGCATAACGGCAGTGCATTTGGAAGAGTTCCGTAATCTTATATTTAGGTAAAAAGTCGATTTTGTTGTATATACGCATTTAGCAATCGACATCGAAATGCTTCAAATCATTAGTTTAACATATTTAAGATAATTAACCCTCTTTATCTTACTGAAGTCTACAAAAGCCTTAACGGCACAACGGCAGTGCATTTGGAAGAGTTCCGTAATCTTATATTTAGGTATTAAGTCGATTTTCTTGTATATACGCATTTAGCAATCGACATCGAAATGCTTTAAATTATTAGTTTAACATATTAAATTTAATTAACCATCTTTAACGTAATGAAGGTGATATAAAGCCGTGGCGGCATAACGACAGTGCATGTAGAAGAATTCCGTAATCTTATATTTAGGTATAAAGTCGATTTTCTTGTATAAACGCATTTAGCAATCAATATCGAAATGCTTCAAATAACTGGTTTAGCATTTTTACGTTAATTAGCCTTCTTTACCTTACCGAAGTTTACATAAAGCCATAACGGCAGTATATTTGGGTGAATTCCGTAATCTTTTATTTAGGTATAAAATCGATTTTCTTATACATACACATTTGGCAATCGATATCGAAATGCTTCAAATCATTAGTTTAACATATTTAAGTTAATTAACCCTCTTTATCTTACTGAAGTCTACAAACGGCTTAACGGCATAACGGCAAAGCACTTAGAAGAATTACGTAATCTTATATTTAGGTAGAAAGTCGATTTTGTTGTATATACACATTTAGCAATCGATATCGAATTGTTTCAAATCATTAGTTTAACATGTTTAAGCTAATTAACCCTCCTTAACTTACTAAAGTCTACAAAAGCCTTAACGGCGTAACGACAGTGCATTCGGAAGAATTCCGTTATCTTATATTTAGGTATAAAGTCGATTTTGTTGTACATACGCATTAAGCAATCGATATCGAAATGCTTCAAATCAATAGTGTAACATATTTTAGTTAATAAACCTTCCTAAACGTATTGAAGGTGATACAAAGCCATGGCGGCATAACGACAGTACATTTGGAAGAATTCCGTAATCTTATATTTAGGTATAAAGTCGATTTTGTTGCATAAATATACGCATTTAGCAATCGATATCGAAATGCTTCAAATCATTAGTTTAACATATTTAAGTAAATTAATTCTCTTTATCTTACAGAAGTCTACAAAAGCCTTAACGGCATAACGGCAGTGCATTTGGAAGAGTTCCGTAATCTTATATTTAGGTAAAAAGTCGATTTTGTTGTATATACGCATTTAGCAATCGACATCGAAATGCTTCAAATCATTAGTTTAACATATTTAAGATAATTAACCCTCTTTATCTTACTGAAGTCTACAAAAGCCTTAACGGCATAACGGCAGTGCATTTGGAAGAGTTCCGTAATCTTATATTTAGGTATTAAGTCGATTTTCTTGTATATACGCATTTAGCAATCGACATCGAAATGCTTTAAATCATTAGTTTAACATATTAAATTTAATTAACCATCGTTAACGTAATGAAGGTGATATAAAGCCGTGGCGGCATAACGACAGTGCATGTAGAAGAATTCCGTAATCTTATATTTAGGTATAAAGTCGATTTTCTTGTATAAACGCATTTAGCAATCAATATCGAAATGCTTCAAATAACTGGTTTAGCATTTTTACGTTAATTAGCCTTCTTTACCTTACCGAAGTTTACATAAAGCCATAACGGCAGTATATTTGGGTGAATCCCGTAATCTTTTATTTAGGTATAAAATCGATTTTCTTGTACATACACATTTGGCAATCGATATCGAAATGCTTCAAATCATTAGTTTAACATATTTAAGTTAATTATTCCTCTTTATCTTACTGAAGTCTACAAACGGCTTAACGGCATAACGGCAAAGCACTTAGAAGAATTACGTAATCTTATATTTAGGTAGAAAGTCGATTTTGTTGTATATACACATTTAGCAATCGATATCGAATTGTTTCAAATCATTAGTTTAACATTTTTAAGCTAATTAACCCTCCTTATCTTACTAAAGTCTACAAAAGCCTTAACGGCGTAACGACAGTGCATTCGGAAGAATTCCGTTATCTTATATTTAGGTATAAAGTCGATTTTCTTGTATATACTCATTTAGCAATCGATATCGAAATGCTTCAAATCATTAGTTTAATATATTTAAGTTAATAACGCTTCTTTAACGCACTGAAGTTAACATAAAGCCATGGCGGCATAACGGCAGTTCATGTAGAAGAATTCCGCAATCTTATATTTGGGCATAAAGTCGACTTTCTTTTATATACACATATAGCAATCGATATCGAAATGCTTCAAATCATTAGTTTAAAATATTTAAGTTCATAAACCTTCTTTAACGGACTGAAGTTGGCATAAAGCAATGGCGGCATAACGGCAGTGCATTTAGAAGAATTTCGTAATCTTATATTTAGGTATAAAGTCGATTTTGTCGTATAAATATACGCATTAAGCAATCGATATCGAAACGCTTCAAATCATTAGCATAACATATTAAAGTTAATTAACCTTCTTTAACGTATTGAAGTGTATATAAAGCCATGGCAGCATAACGACAGTACATTTGGGTGAATTCCGTAATCTTTTATTTAGGTATAAAATCGATTTTCTTGTACATGCACATTTAGAAATCGATATCGAAATGCTTCAAATCATGAGTTTAACATATTTAAGCTAATTAACCCTCTTTATCTTACTAAAATCTACAAAAGCCTTAACGACGTAACGACAGTGCATTCGGAAGAATTCCGTTATCTTATATTTAGGTATAAAGTCGATTTTCTTGTATATACTCAGTTAGCAATCGATATCGAAATGCTTCAAATCATTAGTTTAATATATTTAAGTTAATAACGCTTCTTTAACGCACTGAAGTTAACATAAATCCTTGGCGGCATAACGGCAGTGCATGTAGAAGAATTCCGTAATCTTATATTTAGGCATAAAGTCGATTTTCTTGTATATACACATATAGCAAACGATATCGAAATGCTTCAAATCATTAGTTTAAAATATTTAAGTTCATAAACCTTCTTTAACGGACTGAAGTTGGCATAAAGCAATGGCGGCATAACGGCAGTGCATTTAGAAGAATTCCGTAATCTTATATTTAGGTATAAAGTCGATTTTGATGTATATACATATTTTGCAATCGATATCGAAATGCTTCAAATCATTAGTTTAACATATTTAAGTTAATTAACCTTTTTTATCGTATTGATGTTGATATAAAGCCATGGCGGCATAACGACAGTACATTTGGAAGAATTCCGTAATCTTATGTTTAGGTATAAATTCGATTTTCTTGTATATACACATTTAGCAAGCGATATCGAAATGCTTAAAATCAATAGTTTAACATATTCAAGTTAATAAACCTTCTTTAAGGAACTGAAGTTAACATAAAGCCATAACGGCATAACGGCAAAACGGCATAAAGGCAGTGCATCTAGAAGAATTCCGTTATCTTATATTTAGGTATAAAGTCGATTTTCTTGTATATACGCATTTAGCAATCGACATCGAAATGCTTTAAATCATTAGTTTAACATATTAAAGTTAATTAACCATCTTTACCGTAATGAAGGTGATATAAAGCCATGGCGGCATAACGACCGTGCATGTATAAGAATTCCGTAATCTTATATTTAGTTATAAAGTCGATTTTCTTGTATAAACGCATTTAGCAATCGATATCGAAATGCTTCAAATCATTTGTTTAACATATTAAAGTTAATTTACCATCTTTACCGTAATGAAGGTGATATAAAGCCATGGCGGCATAACGACAGTGCATGTATAAGAATTCCGTTATCTTATATTTAGTTATAAAGTCGATTTTCTTGTATATACGCATTTGGCAATCGAAATCGATATGCTTCAAATAACTGGTTTAGCATATTTATGTTAATTAGCCTTCTTTATCTTACCGAAGTTTACATAAAGCCATAACGGCAGTATATTTGGGTGAATTCCAAAATCTTTTATTTAGGTATAAAATTGATTTTCTTGTACATACATATTTGGCAATCGATATCGAAATGCTTCAAATCATTAGTTTAACATATTTAAGTTAATTAACCCTCTTTATCTTACTGAAGTCTACAAACTGCTTAACGCATAACGGCAAAGCATTTAGAAGAATTACGTAATCTTATATTAAGGTAGAAAGTCGATTTTGTTGTATATACACATTTAGCAATCGATATCGAAATGTTTCAAATCATTAGTTTAACATGTTTAAACAAATTAACCCTCCTTATCTTACTAAAGTCTACAAAAGCCTTAACGGCGTAACGACAGTGCATTCGGAAGAATTCCGTTATCATATATTTAGGTATAAAGTCGACTTTCTTGTATATACTCATTTAGCAATCGATATCGAAATGCTTCAAATCATTAGTTTAAAATATCTAAGTTAATAACGCTTCTTTAGCGCACTGAAGTTAACATATAGCCATGGCGGCATAACGGCAGTTCATGTAGAAGAATTCCGCAATTTTATATTTGGGCATAAAGTCGACTTTCTTTTATATACACATATAGCAATCGATATCGAAATGCTTCAAATCATTAGTTTAAAATATTTAAGTTCATAAATCTTCTTTAACGGACTGAAGTTGGCATAAAGCAATGGCGGCATAACGGCAGTGCATTTAGAAGAATTTCGTAATCTTATATTTAGGTATAAAGTCGATTTTGTTGTATAAAAATACGCATTAAGCAATCGATATCGAAATGCTTCAAATCATTAGCATAACATATTTAAGTTAATTAACCTTCTTTAACGTATTGAAGTGTATATAAGCCATGGCGGCATAACGACAGTACATTTGGGTGAATTCCGTAATCTTTTATTAAGGTATAAAATCGATTTTCGTGTACATACACATTTAGCAATCGATATCGAAATGCTTCAAATCATGAGTTTAACATATTTAAGCTAATTAACCCTCTTTATCTTACTAAAGTCTACAAAAGCCTTAACGACGTAACGACAGTGCATTCGGAAGAATTCCGTTATCTTATATTTAGGTATAAAGTCGATTTTCTTGTATATACTCAGTTAGCAATCGATTTCGAAATGCTGAAAATCATTAGTTTAATATATTTAAGTTAATAACGCTTCTTTAACGCACTGAAGTTAACATAAAGCCATGGCGGCATAACGGCAGTGCATGTAGAAGAATTCCGTAATCTTATATTTAGGCATAAAGTCGATTTTCTTGTATATACACATATAGCAATCGATATCGAAATGCTTCAAATCATTAGTTTAAAATATTTAAGTTCATAAACCTTCTTTAACGGACTGAAGTTGGCATAAAGCAATGGCGGCATAACGGCAGTGCATTTAGAAGAATTCCGTAATCTTATATTTAGGTATAAAGTCGATTTTGTTGTATATACAATTTTGCAATCGATATCGAAATGCTTCAAATCATAGGTTAACATATTTAAGTTAATTAACCTTTTTTATCGTATTGATGTTGATATAAAGCCATGGCGGCATAACGACAGTACATTTGGAAGAATTCCGTAATCTTATGTTTAGGTATAAATTCGATTTTCTTGTATATACACATTTAGCAAGCGATATCGAAATGCTTAAAATCAATAGTTTAACATATTCAAGTTAATAAACCTTCTTTAAGGAACTGAAGTTAACATAAAGCCATAACGGCATAACGGCATAACGGCAGTGCATCTAGAAGAATTCCGTTATCTTATATTTAGGTATAAAGTCGATTTTCTTGTATATACGCATTAAGCAATCGACATCGAAATGCTTTAAATCATTAGCTTAACATATTAAAGTTAATTAACCATCTTTACCGTAATGAAGGTGATATAAAGCCATGGCGGCATAACGACCGTGCATGTATAAGAATTCCGTAATCTTATATTTAGTTATAAAGTCGATTTTCTTGTATATACGCATTTAGCAATCGAAATCGAAATGCTTCAAATAACTGGTTTAGCATATTTAGGTTAATTAGGCTTCTTTATCTTACCGAAGTTTACATAAAGCCATAACGGCAGTATATTCGGGTGAATTCCAAAATCTTTTATTTAGGTATAAAATTGATTTTCTTGTACATACACATTTGGCAATCGATATCGAAATGCTTCAAATCATTAGTTTAACATATATAAGTTAATTAACCCTCTTTATCTTACTGAAGTCTACAAACGGCTTAACGGCATAACGGCAAAGCATTTAGAAGAATTACGTAATCTTATATTTAGGTAGAAAGTCGATTTTGTTGTATATACACATTTAGCAATCGATATCGAAATGTTTCAAATCATTAGTTTAACATGTTTAAGCTAATTAACCCTCCTTATCTAGTGCATTCGGAAGAATTCCGTTATCATATATTTAGGTATAAAGTCGACTTTCTTGTATATACTCATTTAGCAATCGATATCGAAATGCTTCAAATCATTAGTTTAATATATTTAAGTTAATAACGCTTCTTTAACGCACTGAAGTTAACATAAAGCCATGGCGGCATAACGGCAGTTCATGTAGAAGAGTTCCGCAATTTTATATTTGGGCATAAAGTCGACTTTCATTTATATACACATATAGCAATCGATATCGAAATGCTTCAAATCATTAGTTTAACATATTTAAGTTCATAAACCTTCTTTAACGGACTGAAGTTGGCATAAAGCAATGGCGGCATAACGGCAGTGCATGTAGAAGAATTCCGTTATCTTATATTTAGGTATAAAGTCGATTTTGTTGTATAAATATACGCATTAAGCAATCGATATCGAAATGCTTCAAATCATTAGCATAACATATTTAAGTTAATTAACCTTCTTTATCCAACGGAAGTTGGCATAAAGCCATGGCGACATAACCGCAGTGCATTTAGAAGAATTCAGTAATCATATATTTAGGTATAAAGTCGATTTTCTTGTATATACATATTTAGCAATCGACATCGTTATGCTTCACCTCATTAGTTTAACTTATTTATGTTAATAAACCTTCTTTAGCGAACTGAGGTTGGCATAAAGCTATGGCGGCATAACGGCAGTGCATGTAGAAGAATTCCGTTATCTTATATTTAGGTATAAAGCCGATTTTCTTGTATATACACATTTAGCAATCGATGCCGAAATGCTTCAAATCATTAGTTTAACATATTTAAGTTAATAAACCTTCTTTAACGCATTGAAGTCTACATAAAGCCTAAACGGTATAACTGCAGTGCATCTAGAAGAATTCCATAATCTTATATTTAGGTATAAAATAGATTTTCTTGTACATATGCATTAAGCAATCGATATCGAAATGCTTCAAATCATTAGTTTAATATATTTAAGTTAATAAACCTTCTTAAGCGAACGGAAGTTGGCATAAAGCCATGGCAGCATAACGACAATTCATTTGGAAGAATTCCGTAGTCTTATATTTATGTATAAAGTCGATTTTCTTGTATATATAGACATTTAGCTATCGATATCGAAATGCTTCAAATCATTATTTTAACACATTAAGTTAATAACCGCTTTTTAGCTTACTGAAGTCTACATAAAGCCTTAACAGTATAACGGCAGTGCATTTAGAAGAATTCCGTAATGTTATAATTTTATATTTAGGTATAAAGTCGTTTTTCTTGTATTTACACATTTAGCAATATATATCGAAATGCTTCAAATAACTGGTTTAGCATATTTAAGATAATTAACCTTCTTTATCTTAATGAAGTTTACATAAAGCCATAACGGCATAACGGCAGTATATTTATATGAATTCCGTTATCTTATATTTAGGTATAAAGTAGATTTTGTTGTACATACACATTTAGCAATCGATATCGAAATGCTTCAAATCATTAGTTTAACATATTTAAGTTAATTAACCTTCTTTAACGTATTGAAGTTGATATAAAGCCATGGCGGCATAACGACAGTGCATGTAGAAGAATTCCGTAATCTTATGTTTAGGTATAAAGTCGATTTTGTTGTATATACGCATATAGCAATCGATATCGAAATGCTTCAAATCATTAGTTTAACATATTAAAGTTAATCAACCTTCTTTAACGTATTGAAGTTGATATAAAGCCATGGCGGCATAACGACAGTGCATGTAGAAGAATTCCGTTATCTTATATTTAGGTATAAAGTCGATTTTCTTGTACAGGGTAGGCCATTTAAAGTTGACCCATTTGTTTCTAAAATAAAAGAACAAAAGAAAACAATGTTTTTTGTTCATTTCAAAAATAATTTATTTTGGTCCAAGGGGATTTGTTTCAGCTAATATTTAAAAATTAGATCGCGTAAATGGGCACCTTTAGCTTTGACAGCTAAATGCACTCTTTTTTCGACATTTTCCATGACTTTGGCCAATGTTTCGGATGATATGGCGGCTGTTTCACGTCGAATGTTGGCTTTCAGTTGAGCTAAGGTCTTTGGCTTATTAGCGTTTACCTTGGATTTCAAATAACCCCACAAATAAAAGTCTGGTGGCGTCAAATCTGGTGATCTCGGTGGCCAGTCAACATCACTATTTTTCGATATCAATCGCCCGGGGAAAAATGGTCGCAATAAATTGATTGTTGGTCGAGCTGTATGGCATGTAGCCCCGTCCTGTTGAAACCAGAAGTTATCCATGTCATTTTCGCGAATAATGGGTATCACAAAATCCGTTATCATGGCTCGATAACGCTCACCATTGACTGTTGTCGTGGCTCCATCATCGTCTTCGAAAAAATACGGTCCGATGATCATATTCGCTCAAACACCGCACCAAACTGTTACTTTTTGGTCGTAAAGAGGCTGTTCTTCAATTAATTGAGGATTTTCGGTGGCATAAAATCGGCAATTTTGCTTGTTTACGCCTCCATTCAACGAGAAATGTGCCTCGTCTGACATGATGAGTTTTCGCCAAAAGTCAAGTTCGTTTTCAGCCATTTCGATGGCCCATTTGCCAAAATTAAGGCGTCGCGGATAATCAGCTGGGTTTAGTTTTTGTGCCATTTGAATTTTATATGGAAACATCTTCAAATCTTTATGAATTATGCGTCGGAGAGTGGTGCGAGAGATGTCTAATTCCTGAGAGCGGCGATAACTCGATGTCGATGGAGTCTCCTCAATACTGGCTCGTACAGCTTCGATATTTTCATCGGAACGTCTTGTGCGTTGTCTGAATGCATGACTGGCATTACTGAGATTACCGGTGTTCACAAATTTTGCGTATAAAGACTTAATTGTGTTCTTAACTGGAGCACTTTTCACTTTATTTTTTTTGCGAAACGCACGTTGAGTTAACACAGCGCGTTCTTTTGGAGTGCACGGTTCCATGGTATAAATTGTCTTCGAATGACGCTTCTAACGCGGTATGACATTAGCCGATTTGTCAGAGCTGTTAAAAGTTACAGCGTTGCCAGATGGGTCAACTTTAAATGGCCTACCCTGTATATACACACTTAGCTATCGATATCGAAATGCTTCATATCATTAGTTTAACAACCAAAGTTAATAAACGCTTTTTAGCTTACTGAAGTATACATAAAGCCTTAACGGTATAACGGCAGTGCATTTAGAAGAATTTCGTAATGTTATAATTTTATATTTAGGAATAAGGACGATTTTCTTGTATTAACACATTTAGCAATCGATATCGAAATGCTTCATATAACTGGTTTAGCATATTTAAGTTAATTAACCTTCTTTATCTTACTGAAGTTTACATAAAGCCATAACGGCATAACGGCAGTATATTGATATGAATTCCGTTATCTTATATTTAGGTATAAAGTAGATTTTGTTGTACATACACATTTAGCAATCGATATCGAAATGCTTCAAATCATTAGTTTAACATATTTAAGTTAATTACCCTTCTTTAACGTAATGAAGGTGATATAAAGCCATGGCGGGCTAACGACAGTGCATTTAGAAGAATTTCGTAATCTTATATTTAGGTATAAAGTCGATTTTGTTGTATATACGCATTAAGCAATCGATATCGAAATGCTTCAAATCATTAGTTTAACATATTTAAGTTAATTAACCTTCTTTAACGTAATGAAGTTGATATAAAGCCATGGCGGCATAACGAAAGTAAATTTGGAAGAATTCCGTAGTCTTATATTTAGGTATAAAGTCGATTTTCTGGTATATATGCATTAAGCAATCGATATCGGAATGCTTCAAATCATTATTTTAACACATTAAGTTAATAAACGCTTTTTAGCTTACAGAAATGTACATAAGGCCTTAACGGTATAACGGCAGTGCATTTAGAAGAACTCCGTAAACTTACATTTAGGTATAAAGTCGATTTTGTTGTATATACATATTTGACAATCGACATCGATATGCTTCACCTCTTTAGTTTAACATATTTTAGTTAATAAAACTTCTTTAACGAACTGAAGTTGACTTAAGGCCATGGCGGCATAACGGTAGTGCATTTAGAAGAATTCCGTTATCTTATATTTATGTAAAAAGTCGATTTTCTTGTATATACACATTTAGCGATCGATATCGAGATGCTTCATTCCTTAGTTTTACATATTTAAGTTAATTAACCTTTTTAACGTATTGAAGTTGATATAAAGCCGTGGCGGCATAACGACATGCATTTGGAAGAATTCCGTAGTCTTATATTTAGTAAACAGTCGATTTTCTTGTATATACACATTTAGCATCGATATCGAATGCCTCAAATCATTAGTTTAACATATTTAAGTTAATTAACCTTTTTAACGTATGAAGTTGATATAAAGCCATGGCGGCATAACGACAGTGCATTTAGAAGAATTCCGTTATCTTATATTTAGGTATAAAGTCGATTTTCTTGTATATACACATTTAGCAATCGATATCGAAATGCTTCAAATCATTAGTTTAACATATTTAAGTTAATTAACCTTCTTTAACGTAATGAAGGTGATATAAAGCCATGGCGGCATAACGACAGTGCATTTAGAAGAATTCCGTTATCTTATATTTAGGTATAAAATCGATTTTCTTGTATATACACATTTAGCAATCGATATCGAAATGCTTCAAATCATTAGTTTAACATATTTAAGTTAATTAACCTTATTTAACGTATTGAAGTTGATATAAAGCCATGGCGGCATAACGACAGTGCATTTAGAAGAATTCCGTTATCTTATATTTATGTAAAAAGTCGACTTTCTTGTATATACACATTTAGCGATCGATATCGAGATGCTTCAAATCATTAGTTTTACATATTTAAGTTAATTAACCTTATTTAACGTATTGAAGTTGATATAAAGCCATGGCGGCATAACGACACTACATTTGGAAGAATTCTGTAGTCTTATATTTATGTAAAAAGTCGATTTTCTTGTATATACACATTTAGCGATCGATATCGAGATGCCTCAAATCATTAGTTTAACATATTTAAGTTAATTAACCTTATTTAACGTATTGAAGTTGAAATAAAGCCATGGCGGCATAACGACAGTGCATTTAGAAGAATTCCGTTATCTTATATTTAGGTATAAAGTCGATTTTCTTGTATATACACATTTAGCTATCGATATCGAAATGCTTCAAATCATTATTTTAACACATTAAGTTAATAAACGCTTTTTAGCTTACAGAAGTCTACATAAGGCCTTAACGGTATAACGGCAGTGCACTTAGAAGAACTCCGTAATTTTATAATTTTATATTTAGGTATAAAGTCGATTTTCTTGTATATACACATTTAGCAATCGATAACGAAATGCTTCAAATCATTAGTTTACCATATTTAAGTTAATTAACCTTCTTTACCTTACTGAAGTTTACATAAAGCCATAACGGTATAACGGCAGTGCATTTGGAAGAATTCCGTAAACTTACATTTAGGTATAAAGTCGACTTTGTTGTATATACATATTTAGCAATCGACATCGATATGCTTCACCTCATTAGTTTAACTTATTTAAGTTAATAAACCTTCTTTAGCGAACTGAAGTTGGCATAAAGCTATGGCGGCATAACGGCAGTGCATGTAGAAGAATTCCGTTATCTTATATTTAGGTATAAAGACGATTTTCTTGTATATACACATTTAGCAATCGATGCCGAAATGCTTCAAATCATTAGTTTAACATATTTAAGTTAATAAACCTTCTTTAACGCATTGAAGTCTACATAAAGCCTTAACGGTATAACTGCAGTGCATCTAGAAGAATTCCATAATCTTATATTTAGGTATAAAGTCGATTTTCTTGTACATATGCATTAAGCAATCGATATCGAAATGCTTCAAATCATTATTTTAACACATTAAGTTAATAAACGCCTTTTAGCTTACAGAAATCTACATAAGGCCTTAACGGTATAACGGCAGTGCATTTAGAAGAACTCCGTAAACTTACATTTAGGTATAAAGTCGATTTTGTTGTATATACATATTTGACAATCGACATCGATATACTTCACCTCATTAGTTTAACATATTTTAGTTAATAAACCTTCTTTAACGAACTGAAGTTGACTTAAGGCCATGGCGGCATAACGACAGTGCATTTAGAAGCATTCCGTAATCTTATATTTAGGTATAAAGTCGATTTTGTTGTTCATACACATTTAGCAATCGATATCGAAATGCTTCAAATCATTAGTTTAACTTATTTAAGTTAATTAACCTTCGATATCTTACTGAAGTTTACATAAAGCCAAAACGGTATAACGCCAGTGCATTTGGAAGAATTCCGTAAACTTATATTTAGATATAAAGTCGATTTTCTTGTATATACACATTTAGCAATCGATATCGAAATGCTTCAAATCATTATTTTAATATATTTAAGTTAATAAACCTTCTTAAGCGAACGGAAGTTGGCATAAAGCCATGGCGGCATAACGACAATTCATTTGGAAGAATTCCGTAGTCTTATATTTATGTATAAAGTCGATTTTCTTGTATATATAGACATTTAGCTATCGATATCGAAATGCTTCAAATCATTATTTTAACACATTAAGTTAATAACCGCTTTTTAGCTTACTGAAGTCTACATAAAGCCTTAGCAGTATAACGGCAGTGCATTTAGAAGAATTCCGTAATGTTATAATTTTATATTTAGGTATGAAGTCGATTTTCTTGTATTTACACATTTAGCAATATATATCGAAATGCTTCAAATAACTGGTTTAGCATATTTAAGATAATTAACCTTCTTTATCTTAATGAAGTTTACATAAAGCCATAACGGCATAACGGCAGTATATTTATATGAATTCCGTTATCTTATATTTAGGTATAAAGTAGATTTTGTTGTATATACGCATCTAGCAATCGATATCGAAATGCTTCAAATCATTAGTTTAACATATTTAAGTTAATTAACCTTCTTTAACGTATTGAAGTTGATATAAAGCCATGGCGGCATAACGACAGTGCATGTAGAAGAATTCCGTAATCTTATATTTAGGTATAAAGTCGATTTTGTTGTATATACGCATATAGCAATCGATATCGAAATGCTTCAAATCATTAGTTTAACATATTAAAGTTAGTCAACCTTCTTTAACGTATTGAAGTTGATATAAAGCCATGGCGGCATAACGACAGTGCATGTAGAAGAATTCCGTTATCTTATATTTAGGTATAAAGTAGATTTTGTTGTATATACGCATCTAGCAATCGATATCGAAATGCTTCAAATCATTAGTTTAACATATTTAAGTTAATTAACCTTCTTTAACGTAATGAAGGTGATATAAAGCCATGGCGGCATAACGACAGTGCATGTAGAAGAATTCCGTAATCTTATATTTAGGTATATAGTCGATTTTCTTGTACTTACACATTTAGCAATCGATATCGAAATGATTCAAATCATTAGTTTAACATATTTAAGTTAATTAACCTTCTTTAACGTAATGAAGGTGATATAAAGTCATGGCGGCATAACGACAGTGCATTTAGAAGAATTTCGTAATCTTATATTTAGGTATAAAGTCGATTTTGTTGTATATACGCATTAAGCAATCGATATCGAAATGCTTTAAATCATTAGTTTAACATATTTAAGTTAATTAACCTTCTTTAACGTAATGAAGTTGATATAAAGCCATGGCGGCATAACGACAGTAAATTTGGAAGAATTCCGTAGTCTTATATTTAGGTATAAAGTCGATTTTCTGGTATATATGCATTAAGCAATCGATATCGAAATGCTTCAAATCATTATTTTAACACATTAAGTTAATAAACGCCTTTTAGCTTACAGAAATCTACATAAGGCCTTAACGGTATAACGGCAGTGCATTTAGAAGAACTCCGTAAACTTACATTTAGGTATAAAGTCGATTTTGTTGTATATACATATTTGACAATCGACATCGATATACTTCACCTCATTAGTTTAACATATTTTAGTTAATAAACCTTCTTTAACGAACTGAAGTTGACTTAAGGCCATGGCGGCATAACGACAGTGCATTTAGAAGCATTCCGTAATCTTATATTTAGGTATAAAGTCGATTTTGTTGTATATGCGCATTTAGCAATCGATATCGAAATGCTTCAAATAATTAGTTTAACATATTTAAGTTAATTAACCTTCTTTAACGTATTGAAGTTGACATAAAGCCATGACAGCATAACGACAGTACATTTGGAAGAATTCCGCAGTCTTATATTTAGGTATAAAGTCAATTTTCTTGTATATAAACATTTAGCAATCGATAATGAAATGCTTCAAGTCGTTAGTTAAACATATCTAAGATAATTAACCTTATTTAACGTTCTGAAGGTGGCATATAGCCATGGCGGCATAGCGGCAGTGCATGTAGAAGAATTCCGTTATCTTATATTTAGGTATAAAGCCGATTTTCTTGTATATACACATTTAGCAATCGATTCCGAAATGCTTCAAATCATTAGTTTAACATATTTATTTTAATAAAACTTCTTTAACGAACTGAAGTCTACATAAAGCCTTAACGGTATAACTGCAGTGCATTTAGAAGAATTCGGTTATCTTATATTTAGGCATAAAGTCGATTTTCTTGTATTTACATATTTAGCAATCGAGATCGAAATGCTTCAAATCATTAGTTTAACATATTTAAGTTAATAAACCTTCTTTAACGAACGGAAGTTGGCATAAAGCCATGGCGACATAACGGCAGTGCATTTAGAAGAATTCCGTAATCTTATATTTAGGTATAAAGTCGATTTTCTTGTATATATACATTTAGCAATCTTTAACGAAATGCTTCAAATCGTTAGTTTAACATATTTAGGCTAATTAACCTTCTTTATCTTACTGAAGTTTACATAAAGCCATAACGGTATAACGGCAGTGCATTTGGAAGAATTCCGTTAACTTATATTTAGGTATAAAGTCGATTTTGCTGTATATACATATTTAGCAATCGATATCGAGATGCTTCAACTCATTAGTTTAACATATTTAAGTTAATAAACCTTCTTTAACGAACTGAAGTTGGCATAAAGCTATGGCAGCATAACGGCAGTGCATGTAGAAGAATTCCGTTATCATATATTTAGGTATAAGGCCGATTTTCTTGTATATACACATTTAGCAATCGATACTGAAATGCTTCAAATCATTAGTTTAACATATTTAAGTTTATTAACCTTCTTTAACGTAATGAAGGTGATATAAAGCCATGGCGGCATAACGACAGTGCAGGTAGAAGAATTCCGTAATCTTATATTTAGGTATATAGTCGATTTTCTTGTATTTACACATTAAGCAATCGATATCGAAAATCTTCAAATCATTAGTTTAACATATTTATGTTAGTTAAACTTCTTTAAAGTAATGAAGGTGATATAAAGCCAAGGCGGCATAACGACAGTGCATTTAGAAGCATTCCGTTATCTTATATTTAGGTATAAAGTCGATTTTGTTGTATATGCGCATTTAGCAATCGATATCGAAATGCTTCAAATCATTAGTTTAACATATTTAAGTTACTTAACCTTCTTTAACGTATTGAAGTTGATATAAAGCCATGGCGGCATAACGACAGTGCATTTAGAAGAATTCCGTAATCTTATATTTAGGTATAAAGTCGATTTTGTTGTATATACCCATTTAGCAATCGATATCGAAATGCTTCAAATCATTAGTTTAACATATTTAAGTTAATTAACCTTCTTTAACGTATTGAAGTTGATAAAAAGCCATGGCGGCATAACGGCAGTGCATGTAGAAGATTTCCGTAATCTTATATTCAGGTATAAAGTCGATTTTCTTGTATATACGCATTTAGTTATCGATATCGAAATGCTTCAAATCATTCGCTTAACACATTTATGTTAATAAACCTTCTTTAACGATCTGAAGTTGGCATATATCCATGGTGGCATAACGGCAGTGCATGTAGAAGAATTCCGTAATCTTATATTTAGGTATAAAGTCGTTTTTCTTGTATATACACATTTAGCTATCGATATCGAAATGCTTCATATCATTAGTTTAACACATTAAGTTAATAAACGCTTTTTAGCCTACTGAAGTCTACAAACGGCTTAACGGCATAACGGCAAAGCATTTAGAAGAATTACGTAATCTTATATTTAGGTATAAAGTCGATTTTCTTGTATTTACACATTTAGCAATCGATATCGAAATGCTTCAAATAACTGGTTTAGCATATTTAAGTTAATTAACCTTCTTTATCTTACTGAAGTTTACATAAAGCCATAACGGCATAACGGCAGTATATTTATATGAATTCCGTTATCTTATATTTAGGTATAAAGTCGATTTTGTAGTACATACACATTAAGCAATCGATATCGAAAATCTTCAAATCATTAGTTTAACATATTTAAGTTAGTTAACTTTCTTTAACGTAATGAAGGTGATATAAAGCCATGGCGGCATAACGACAGTAGATTTGGAAGAAACCCGTAATATTATATTTAGGTATAAAGTCGATTTTCTTGTATATACACATTAAGCAATCGATATCGAAATGCTTCAAATCATTATTTTAACATATTTAAGTTAATGAACCTTCTTTATCTTCCTGAAGTTTACATAAAGCCAAAACGGTATAAGGGCAGTGCATTTGGAAGAATTTCGTAATGTTATATTTGGGTAAAAGGTCGGTTTTCTTGTATATACACATTTATCTATCGATATCGAAATGCTTCAAATCATTAGTTTAACATATTTAAGTTAGTTAACCTTCTTTAACGTAATGAGAGTGATATAAAGCCATGGCGGCATAACGACAATGCATGTAGAAGAATTCCGTAATCTTATATTTAGGTATAAAGTCGATTTTCTTGTAATGTTATATTTGGGTAAAAAGTCGATTTTATTGCATATACACATTTATCTATCGATATCGAAATGCTTAAAATCATTCGTTTAACATATTTAAGTTAGTTAACCTTCTTTAACGTAATAAGAGTGATATAAAGCCATGGCGGCATAACGACAATGCATGCAGAAGAATGCCGTAATCTTATATTTAGGTATAAAGTCGATTTTCTTGTATTTACATATTTAGCTATCGATATCGAAATGCTTCAAATCATTCGTTTAACATTTTTATGTTAATTAACTTTCTTTAACAATCTGAAGAGTGCATATAGCCATGGTGGCATAACGGCAGTGCATGTACAAGAATTCCGTGATCTTATATTTAGGTATAAAGTCGATTTTCTTGTATATACATATTTATACACATTAAGCAATCGATATCGAAATGCTTCAAATAACAGGTTTAGCATATTTAAGTTAATTAACCTTCTTTATCTTACTAAAGTTTACATAAAGCCATAGCGGCATTACGGCAGTATATTTATATGAATTCCGTTATC
>JAPZAG010002945.1:0-13332 GCA_027475135.1 Bactrocera correcta | reverse complement strand
AGTGATTTGAAGATTTTCGAAATCGATTGCTAAATGCATATATACAACAAAATCGCCTTTATACCTAAATAAAGGATTACGGAATTCTTCTACATGCACTGTCGTTATGGCGCCATGGCTTTATATCAACTTCAATACGATAAAGAAGGTTAATTAACTTAAATATGTTAAACTAATGATTTGAAGCATTTCGATGTCGATTTCTAAATGCATATATACAAGAAAGTCGAATTTATACCTAAATATAAGATAACGGAATTCTTCCAAATGTACTGTCGTTATGCCGCCATGGCTTTATTTCACCTTCAATACGTTAAAGATGGTTAATTCACTTAAATATGTTAAACTAATGATTTGAAGCATTTCGATATCGATTTCTAAATGCATATATACAAGAAAATTGACTTTATACCTAAATATAAGATCACGGAATTCTTCCAAATTACTGTCGTTATGGCGCCATGGCTTTATTTCACCTTCAGTACGTTAAAGATGGTTAATTAACTTAAATATGTTAAACTAATGATTTGAAGCATTTCAAAATCGATTGCTAAATGCATATATACAAGAAAATCGACTTAATACCTAAATATAAGATTACGAAATTCTTCCAAATTTACTGTCGTTATGTCGCCATGGCTTTATATCACCTTCAATACGTTAAAGAAGGTTAATTAACTTAAATATGTTAAACTAGTGATTTGAAGATTTTCGAAATCGATTGCTAAATTCATATATACAACAAAATCGCCTTTATACCTAAATATAAGATTAAGGAATTCTTCTACATGCACTGTCGTTATGCCGCCATGGCTTTATATCAACTTCAGTACGATAAAGAAGGTTAACTAACTTAAATATGTTAATCTAATGAATTGAAGCATTTCGATATCGATTGCTAAATGAGTATATACAAGAAAGTCGAATTTATACTTAAATACAAGATAACGGAATTCTTCTAAATGCAGTGCAGTTGTACCGTTAAGGCTTTATGTAGATTTCAGTGCGTTAAAGAAGGTTTATTAACTTAAATATGTTAAACTAATGAGTTGAAGCATCTCGATATCGATTGCTAAATGTGTATATACAACAAAATCGAATTTATACCTAAACATAAAATTACGGAATTCTTCTACATGCACTGCCGTCATACCGCCATGGCTTTATGTTACCTTCAGTGCGTTAAAGAAGCCTTATTAACTTAAATATGTTAAAATAATGATTTGAAGCATTTCGATATCGATTGCTAAATGAGTATATACAAGAAAATCGACTTTATACCCAAATATAAGATTACGTAATTCTTCTAAATGCACTGCCGTTATGCCGTTAAGCTTTATGTAGACTTAAGTAGGATAAAGAGGGTTAATTAACTTAAATATGTTAAACTAATGATTTGAAGCATTTCGATATCGATTGCTTAATGTGTTTATACAACAAAATCGATTTTATACCTAAATATAAAATTACGGAATTCTTCTACATGCACTGCCGTTATGCCGCCATGGCTTCATGTTATCTTCGGTAGGTTAAAGAAGTTAATTTAACTTAAATATGTTAAACTAATGATTTGAAGCATTTCGATATCGATTGCTAAATGTGCTATTACAAGAAGCTTGACTTTATACCTAAACATAGGATAACGGAATTCTTTCAAATGCACTGCCGTTATGCCGCCATGTCTTTATGTTAACTTCAGTTAGTTAAAAAAGTTTTATTAACTTTAATATGTTAAATCAGTTATTTGAGGCATTTCGATATCGATTGCTTAATGCATATATACAACAAAATCGACTTTATACCTAAATATAAGATCACGGAATTCTTCCAAATTACTGTCGTTATGGCGCCATGGCCTTATTTCACCTTCAATACGTTAAAGATGGTTAATTCACTTAAATATGTTAAGCTAATGATTTGAAGCATTTCGATATCGATTTCTAAATGCATATATACAAGAAAATCGATTTTGTACCTAAATATAAGATTACGGAATTCTTCCAAATTACTGTCGTTATGGCGCCATGGCTTTATTTCACCTTCAATACGTTAAAGATGGTTAATTAACTTAAATATGTTAAACTAATGATTTGAAGCTTTTCGATATCGATTTATAAATGCATATATACAAGAAAGTCGATTTTATACCTAAATATAAGATTACGGAATTCTTCCAAATTACTGTCGTTATGGCGCCATGGCTTTATTTCACCTTCAATACGTTAAAGATGGTTAATTAACTTAAATATGTTAAACTAATGATTTGAAGCATTTCGATATCGAAATTCTTCCAAATTTACTGTCGTTATGTTGCCATGGCTTTATATCACCTTCAATACGTTAAAGAAGGTTAATTAACTTAAATATGTTAAACTAGTGATTTGAAGATTTTCGAAATCGATTGCTAAATGCATATATACAACAAAATCGCCTTTATACCTAAATAAAGGATTACGGAATTCTTCTACATGCACTGTCGTTATGGCGCCATGGCTTTATATCAACTTCAATACGATAAAGAAGGTTAATTAACTTAAATATGTTAAACTAATGATTTGAAGCATTTCGATGTCGATTTCTAAATGCATATATACAAGAAAGTCGAATTTATACCTAAATATAAGATAACGGAATTCTTCCAAATGTACTGTCGTTATGCCGCCATGGCTTTATTTCACCTTCAATACGTTAAAGATGGTTAATTCACTTAAATATGTTAAACTAATGATTTGAAGCATTTCGATATCGATTTCTAAATGCATATATACAAGAAAATTGACTTTATACCTAAATATAAGATCACGGAATTCTTCCAAATTACTGTCGTTATGGCGCCATGGCTTTATTTCACCTTCAATACGTTAAAGATGGTTAATTCACTTAAATATGTTAAACTAATGAATTGAAGCATTTCGATATCGATTTATAAATGCATATATACAAGAAAGTCGAATTTATACCTAAATATAAGATAACGGAATTCTTCCAAATGTACTGTCGTTATGCCGCCATGGCTTTATTTCACCTTCAATACGTTAAAGATGGTTAATTCACTTAAATATGTTAAACTAATGATTTGAAGCATTTCGATATCGATTTCTAAATGCATATATACAAGAAAATTTACTTTATACCTAAATATGAGATTACGGAATTCTTCCAAATTACTGTCGTTATGGCGCCATGGCTTTATTTCACCTTCAATACTTTAAAGATGGTTAATTCACTTAAATATGTTAAACTAATGATTTGAAGCATTTCGATATCGATTTCTAAATGCATATATACAAGAAAATCGATTTTATACCTAAATATAAGATTTCGGAATTCTTCCAAATTACTGTCGTTATGGCGCCATGGCTTTATTTCACCTTCAATACGTTAAAGATGGCTAATTAACTTAAATATGGTAAACTAATGATTTGAAGCATTTCGAGCTCGATTGCTAAATAAGTATATAAAAGAAAATCGACTTTATACCTAAATATAAGATTACGAAATTCTCCCAAATGCACTGCCGTTATACCGTTATGGCTTTATGTAAACTTCTGTTCGTTATAGAAGGTTTATTAACTTAGATATGTTACACTAGTTATTTGAAGCATTTCGAAATCGATTGCTTAATACACATATACAAGAAAATCGACATTCTACCTAAATATAAGATTACGGAATTCTTCCAAATTTACTGTCGTTATGCCGCCAAGGCTTTATATAGACTTCAATATGTTATAGAAGGATAAATAACTTAAATATGTTAAACTAATGATTTGAAGCATTTCGATATCGATTTCTAAATGCATATATACACGAAAATCGATTTTATACCTAAATATAAGATAACGGAATTCTTCCAAATTACTGTCGTTATGGCGCCATGGCTTTATTTCACCTTCAATACGTTAAAGATGGCTAATTAACTTAAGTATGGTAAACTAATGATTTGAAGCATTTCGAGCTCGATTGCTAAATAAGTATATAAAAGAAAATCGACTTTATACCTAAATATAAGATTACGTTATTCTTCTAAATGCTTTGCCGTTATGCCGTTAAGGCGTTTGTAGACTTCAGTAAGATAAATATGGTTAATTAACTTAAATATTTTAAACTAATTATTTGAGGCATTTCGATATCGATTGCTAAATGTGTATATACAAGAAAATCGATTTTATACCTAAATATAAGATTCGGGAATTCTTCTAAATGCACTGCCGTTTTGCCGTTATGGCTTTATGTTAACTTCAGTTCGTTTAAGAAGGTTTATTAACTTAGATATGTTACACTAGTTATTTGAAGCATTTCGAAATCGATTGCTTAATACACATATACAAGAAAATCGACATTCTACCTAAATATAAGATTACGGAATTCTTCCAAATTTACTGTCGTTATGCCGCCAAGGCTTTATATAGACTTCAATATGTTATAGAAGGATAAATAACTTAAATATGTTAAACTAATGATTTCAAGCATTTCGATATCGATTGCTAAATGTGTATATACAACAAAATCGACTTTATACCTAAATATAAACTTATGAAATTCTTTTAATGCACTGGCGTTATGCCGCCATGACTTTGTGTTAACTTCAGTAAGATAAAGAGGGTTAATTAACTTGAATATGTTAAACTAATGATTTGAAGATTTCCGAAATCGATTGCTAAATGCATATACACAACAAAATTGACTTTATATCTAAATATAAGATTACGGAATTACGGCGCCATGGTTTGTATCAACTTCAATACGTTAAAGAAGGTTTATTATTTTAAATATGTTAAACTAATGGTTTGAGGCATTTCGATATCGACTGCTAAATGTGTAAATACAACAAAATCGACTTTATACCTAAATATAAAATTATAACATTACGGAGTTCTTCTAAATGCACTGCTGTTATACCGTTAAGGCTTTATGTAGACCTCATTAAGATAAAAAATGTTTATTAACTTTATATGTTAAACTTATGATATGAAGCATTTCGATATCGATTGCTAAATGTGTATATGCAAAAAAATCGAATTTATACCTAAATATAAGCCGTTATGCCGCCATGGCTTTGTGTTAACTTCAGTGCGTTAAAGTAGGTTTGTTAACTTAAATATGTTAAACCAGTTATTTGAAGCATTTCGATATCGATTGCTTAATGCATATATACAAGAAAATCGACTTTATACCTAAATATAAGATTACGGAATTCTTCCAAATGTACTGTCGTTATGCCACCATGGTTTGTATCAACTTCAGTGCGTTAAAAAAGGTTAATTAACTTAAATATGTTCAACTAATGATTTGAAGCATTTCGATATCGATTGCTTAATGTGTATATACAAAAAACTCGAATTTATACCTAAATAGAAGATTACGGGATTCTTCTACATGCACTTCCGTTATGCCGCCATGGCTTTGTGTTAACTTCAGTGCGTTAAAGTAGGTTTGTTAACTTAAATATGTTAAACTTATGATTGGAGGCATTTCGATATCTATTGCCTAATGTGTATATACAAGAAAATCAACTTTATACCTAAATATATGATAACGGAATTCTTCTGCGTGCACTGCCGTTATGCCGTTATGGCTTTATGTTAACGTCAGTGCGTTAAAAAAGGTTAATTAACTTAAATATGTTAAACTAATGATTTGAAGCATTTCGATATCGATTGCTAAATGTGTATATACAAAAACTCGAATTTATACCTAAATAGAAGATTACGGAATTCTTCTACATGCACATCCGTTATGCCGAAATGGCTTTGTGTTAACTTCAGTGCGTTAAAGTAGGTTTGTTAACTTTAATATGTTAAACTAATGATTTGAAGCATTTCGATATCGATTGCTAAATGAGTATATACAAGAAAATCGACTTTATACCTAAATATAAGATTACGTTATTCTTCTAAATGCTTTGCCGTTATGCCGTTAAGGCGTTTGTAGACTTCAGTAAGGTAAAGAAGGTTAATTAACTTAAATATGTTAAACTAATGATTTGAGGCATTTCGATATCGATTGCTAAATGTGCATATATAACAAAGTCGACTTTATACCTAAATATAAGATTACGAAATTCTCCCAAATGCACTGCCGTTATACCGTTATGGCTTTATGTAAACTTCTGTTCGTTATAGAAGGTTTATTAACTTAGATATGTTACACCAGTTATTTGAAGCATTTTGATTTCGATTGCTTAATGCATATATACAAGAAAATCGACTTTATACCTAAATATAAGATTACGTTATTCTTCTAAATGCTTTGCCGTTATGCCGTTAAGGCGTTTGTAGACTTCAGTAAGATAAAGAGGGTTAATTAACTTAAATATGTTAAACTAATGATTTGAGGCATTTCGATATCGATTGCTAAATGTGCATATATAACAAAGTCGACTTTATACCTAAATATAAGATTACGAAATTCTTCCAAATGCACTGCCGTTATGCCGTTGTGGCTTTATGTTAATTTGAGTTCGTTTAAGAAGGTTTATTAACTTAGATATGTTACACTTGTTATTTGAAGCATGTCGATATCGATTGCTTAATGAGTATATACAAGAAAATCGACTTTATACCTAAATATAAGATTACGGAATTCTTCTACATGAACTGCCGTTATGCCGCCATGGCTTTGTGTTAACTTGAGTGCGTTAAAGAAGCTTTGTTAACTTAAATATGTTAAACTAATGATTTGAAGATTTTCGAAATCGATTGCAAAATGCATATACACAACAAAATCGACTTTATACCTAAATATAAGATTACGGAATTCTTCCAAATGCACTGCCGTTATGCCGTTGTGGCTTTATGTTAATTTGAGTTCGTTTAAGAAGGTTAATTAACTTAGATATGTTACACTTGTTATTTGAAGCATGTCGATATCGATTGCTAAATGAGTATATACAAGAAAATCGACTTTATACCTAAATATAAGATTACGGAATTCTTCTACATGAACTGCCGTTATGCCGCCATGGCTTTGTGTTAACTTCAGTGCGTTAAAGAAGCTTTATTAACTTTAATGTGTTAAACTAGTGATTTGAAGATTTTCGAAATCGATTGCTAAATGCAAATACACAACAAAATCGACTTTATACCTAACTATAAGATAACGGAATTCTTCTAAATGCTTTGCCGTTATGCCGTTAAGGCTTTTTTAGACTTTAGTAAGATAAAGCTTACGGAATTCTTCTAAATGCACTGCCGTTATGCCGTTATGGCTTTATGTTAACTTCAGTTCATTAAAGAAGGTTTATTAACTTATATATGCTACACCAGTTATTTGAAGCATTTCGAAATCGATTGCTTAATGCATATATACAAGAAAATCGACTTTATACCTAAATATAAGATTACGGAATTCTTCCAAATGTACTGTCGTTATGCCGTCATGGCTTTATATCAACTTCAGTATGTTAAAGAAGGTTAAATAACTTAAATATGTTAAATTAATGATTTGAGGCATTTCGATATCGATTGCTAAATGCGTATACACAACAAAATCGACTTTATACCTAAATATAAGCTTACGGAATTCTTCTAAATGCACTGCCGTTATGCTGTTATGGCTTCATGTTAACTTCAGTTCGTTAAAGAAGGTTTATTAACTTAGATATGTTACACCAGTTATTTGAAGCATTTCGAAATCGATTGCTAGATGCGTATATACAACAAAATCGTCTTTATACATAAATATACGATAACGGAGTTCTTCTAAATGCACTGCCGTTATGCCGCCATGGCTTTATATCAACTTCAATATGTTAAAGAAGGTTAATTAACTTAAATATGTTAAACTAATGATTTGAGGCATTTCGATATCGATTGCTAAATGTGTATACAAAACAAAATCGACTTTATACCTAAATATAAGATTACGAAATACTCTCAAATGCACTGCCGTTATACCGTTATGGCTTTATGTAAACTTCAGTAAGATAAAGAAGGTTTATTAACTTAAATATGTTAAACTAATGATTTGAGGCATTTCGATATCGATTGCTAAATGTGTATACACAAAAAAATCGACTTTATACCTAAATATAAAATTACGAAATTCTCCCAAATGCACTGCCGTTATACCGTTATGGCTTTATGTAAACTTCAGTAAGATAAAGAAGGTTTATTAACTTAAATATGTTAAACTAATGATTTGAAGCATTTCAATATCGATTGCTAAATGAGTATATACAAGAAAATCGACTTTATACCTAAATATAAGATTACGGAATTCTTCTTAATGCCTTGCCGTTATGCCGTTAAAACGTTTGTAGACTTCAGTAAGATAAGGAGGGTTAACTAACTTAAAAATGTTAAACTAATGATTTGAAGCATTTGTATATCGATTGCTAAATGAGTATATACAAGAAAATCGACTTTATACCTAAATATAAGATTACATAATTCTTCTAAATGCTTTGCCGCTATGCCGTTAAGATGTTTGTAGACTTCAGTAAGATAAAGAGGGTTAATTAACTTAAATATGTTAAACTAATGATTTGAAGCATTTCGATTTCCATTGCTAAATGAGTATATACAAAAAAATCGAATTTATACCTAAATATAAGATTACGTAATTCTTCTTAATGCTTTGCCGTTATGCCGTTAAGATGTTTGTAGACTTCAGTAAGATAAAGAGGGTTAATTAACTTAAATATGTTAAACTAATGATTTGAAGCATTTCGATATCGATTGCTAAATGCGTAAATACATACAACAAAATCGACTTTATACCTGAATATAAGATTACGGAATTCTTCTAAATGCACTGTCGTTATGCCGTCATGGCTTTATATCACCTTCGTTACGTTAAAGAAGGTTAAATAACTTAAATATGTTAAACTAATGATTTGAAGCATTTCGATATCGATTGCTAGATGCGTATATAAAACAAAATCGACTTTATCCTTAAATATAAGATTAGGGAATTCTTCTAAATGCACTGTCGTTATGCTGCCATGGCTATATATCACCTTCATTACGTTAAAGAAGGTTAACTAACTTAAATATGTTAAACTACTGATTTGAAGCATTTCGATATCGATTGCTAAATGTGTATGCACAACAAAATCGACTTTATACCTAAATATAAGATAACGGAATTCATGTAAATATACTGCCGTTATGCCGTTATGGCTTTATGTAAACTTCAGTAAGATAAAGAAGGTTAATTAACTTAAATATGCTAAACTAGTTATTTGATGCATTTCGATATCGATTGCTAATGTGTAAATACAAGAAAATCGACTTTATACCTAGATATAAGATTACGGAATTCTTCTAAATGCACTGTCGTTATGCCGCCATGGCTTTATATCAACTTCAATACGTTAAAGAAAGTTAATTAACTTAAATATGTTAAACTAATGATTTGAAGCATATCTAAATGTGTATGTACAAGAAAATCGACTTTATACCTAAATATAAGATTACGGAATTCTCCTAAATGCACTGCCGTTATGCCGCCATGGCTTTATGCCAACTTCAGATCGTTAAAGAAGGTTTATTAACTTAAATATGTTAAACTAATGAGTTGAACCATTTCGATATTGATTGCTAAATGAGTATATACAACAAAATCGACTTCATACCTAAATATAAGATTACGGAATTCTTCCAAATGCACTGCCGTTATACCGTTATGGCTTTACGTAAACTTCAGTAAGAAAAATAAGGTTAATTAACTGAAATATGTTAAACTAATGATTTGAAGCATCTCGATATCGATTGCTAAGTGTGAGTATACAAGAAAATCGACTTTATACATAAATATACGATAACGGAATTCTTCTCCGTTATGGCTTTATGTTAACTACAGTTGTTTGAAGCATTTCGATATCGATTGCTTAATGCATATATAAAAGAAAATCGACTTTATACCTAAATATAAGACTACGGCATTCTTCCAAATGTACTGTCGTTATGCCGCCATGGCTTTATATCAACTTCATTACGTTAAAGAAGGTTAACTAACTTAAATATGTTAAACTAATGATTTGAAGCATTTCGATATCGATTGCTAAATGTGTAAATACAACAAAATCGACATTATACCTAAATATAAGTTTACGGAATTCTTTCAAATGCACTGCCGTTACACCGTTATGGCTTTATGTAAACTTCAGTTCGCTAAAGGAGGTTTATTAACTTAAATATGTTAAACTAATGACTTGAAGCATTTCGTTATCGATTGCTAAGTGTGAGTATACAAGAAAATCGACTTTATACATAAATATACGATAACGGAATTCTTCTAAATGCACTGCCGTTATGCCGTTATGGCTTTATGTTAACTACAGTTGTTTGAAGCATTTCGATATCGATTGCTTAATGCATATATAAAAAAAAATCGACTTTATACCTAAATATAAGACTACGGCATTCTTCCAAATGTACTGTCGTTATGCCGCCATGGCTTTATATCAACTTCAATACGTTAAAGAAGGTTAATTAACTTAAATTTGTTAAACTAATGATTTGAAGCATTTCGATATTGCTTACTGAATGTGTATGTAAAAGAAAATCGAATTTATACCTTAACATAAAATTACGGAATTCTTTTACATGCACTGTCATTATACCCCCATGGCTTTATATCAACTTCAATACGTTAAAGAAGGCTAATTAACTTAAATATGTTAAACTAATCATTTGAAGCATTTCATTATCGATTGCTAAATGTGTATATACACGAAAATCGACTTTATACCTAAATATAAGATTAAGGAATTCTTCTAAATGCACTGCAATTGCCGCCATGGCTTTATGCCAACTTCCGTTCGTTAAAGAAGGTTAATTAACTTAAATATGTTAAACTAATGATTTGAAGCATTTCGATATCGATTGCTAAGTGTGTATGTACAACAAAATCGACTTTATACCTAAATATAGGATAACGGAATTCATATAAATATACTTCCGTTATGCCGTTATGGCTTTATGTAAGCTTCAGTAAGATAAAGAAGTTTAATTAACCTAAATATGCTAAACCTGTTATTTGAAGCATTTCGATATCGATTGTAAAATGTGTATATACAAGAAAATCGAATTTATGCCTAAATATAACACTACGGAATTCTTCCAAATGCAGTGCCGTTATGGCTTTATGTCAACTTCAGTTCGCTAAAAGAGGTTTATTTACTTAAATATGTTAAAGCAGTTATCTGAAGCATTTCGATATCGATTGCGAAATGTATATATACAAGAAAATCGACTTTATACCTAAATATAAAATTATAACATTACGGAATTCTTCTAAATGCACTGCCGTTATGCCGCCATTGCTTTAAGCCAACTTCCGTTCGTTAAAGAAGGTTTATTAACTTAAATATGTTAAGCTAATGATTTGAAGCATTTCGATATCGATTGCTAAATGTGTATATACCAGAAATTCGACTTTATACATAAATATAAGATTACGGAATTCTTCTAAATGCACTGTCGTTATGCCGCCATGGCTTTATATCACCTTCATTACGTTAAAGAACGTTAACTAACTTAAATATGTTAAACGAATGATTTGAAGCATTTCGATATCTATTGCTAAATGCGTATATACAAGAAAATCGACTTTTTACCTGAATATAAGATTACGGAATTCTTCCAAATGTACTGTCGTTATGCCGCCATGGCTTTATATCAACTTCAATACGTTAAAGAAGGTTAATTAACTAGTGATTTTAAGCATTTCGATATCGATTGCTAAATGCGTATATACAAGAAAATCGACTTTATACCTAAATAAAAGATTACGGAATTCTTCTTAATGCACTGTCGTTGTGCCGCCATGGCTTTATATCACCTTCATTACGTTAAAGAAGGTTAATTAACTTAAACATGTTAAACTAATGATTTGAAGATTTTCGATATCGATTGCTAAATGCGTATATACAAAAAAATCGACTTTATACCTAAATATAAGATTACGGAATTCTTCTAAATGCACTGTCGTTATGCCGCCATGGCTTTATATCAACTTCAATACGTTAAAGAAGGTTAATTACTCAAATATGTTAAACTAATGATTTGAAGCATTTCGATATCGATTGCTAAATGCGTATATACAACAAAATCGACTTTATACCTAAATATAAGATTACGGAATTCTTCTAAATGCACTGCCGTTATGCCGCCATGGCCTTATATCACCTTCAGTAAGCTAAAGAAGGTTACTTAACTTAAATATGTTAAACTAATGATTTGAAGCATTTCGCTATCGATTGCTAAATGTGTAAATATAAGAAAATCTACTATATACTTAAATATAAGACTACGAAATTCTTCTACATGCACTGGCGTTATGCAGCCATGGCTTTATATCACCTTCATTACGTTAAAGAAGGTAAACTAACTTAAATATGTTAAACTAATGATTTGAAGCATTTCGATATCGATTGCTAAATTTGTATATACAACAAAATCGACTTTATACCTAAATATAAGATAACGGAATTCATGTAAATATACTGCCGTTATGCCGTTATGGCTTTATGTAAACTTCAGTAAGATAAAGAAGGTTAATTAACTTAAATATGCTAAACTAGTTATTTGATGCATTTCGATATCGATTGCTAATGTGTAAATTCAAGAAAATCGACTTTATACCTAAATATAAGATTACGGAATTCTTCTAAATGCACTGTCGTTATGCCGCCATGGCTTTATATCAACTTCAATACGTTAAAGAAAGTTAATTAACTTAAATATGTTAAACTAATGATTTGAAGCATATCTAAATGTGTATGTACAAGAAAATCGACTTTATACCTAAATATAAGATTACGGAATTCTCCTAAATGCACTGCCGTTATGCCGCCATGGCTTTATGCCAACTTCAGATCGTTAAAGAAGGTTTATTAACTTAAATATGTTAAACTAATGAGTTGAACCATCTCGATATTGATTGCTAAATGAGTATATACAACAAAATCGACTTCATACCTAAATATAAGATTACGGAATTCTTCCAAATGCACTGCCGTTATACCTTTATGGCTTTACGTAAACTTTAGTAAGAAAAATAAGGTTAATTAACTGAAATATGTTAAACTAATGATTTGAAGCATCTCGATATCGATTGCTAAGTGTGAGTATACAAGAAATTCGACTTTATACATAAATATACGATAACGGAATTCTTCTAAATGCACTGCCGTTATGCCGTTATGGCTTTGTGTTAACTACAGTTGTTTGAAGCATTTCGATATCGATTGCTTAATGCATATATAAAAGAAAATCGACTTTATACCTAAATATAAGACTACGGCATTCTTCCAAATGTACTGTCGTTATGCCGCCATGGCTTTATATCAACTTCATTACGTTAAAGAAGGTTAACTAACTT
>JAPZAG010002944.1:0-13332 GCA_027475135.1 Bactrocera correcta | reverse complement strand
CGTTTAAGAAGGTTTATTAACTTAAATATGTTAAACTAATGAGCTGAAGCATTTCGATATCGATTGCTAAATGTGTATATACAAGAAAATCGATTTCATACCTAAATAAAAGATTACGGAAAGTTCCCAAATATACTGCCGTTATGGCTTTTTTAAAGAAGGTTAATTATTTAAATATGTTAAGCCAATGGTTTGAAGCATTTCGATATCGATTGCTAAATGTGTAAATACAAGAAAATGGACTTTATACCTAAATATAAAATTATAACATTATGGAATTCATCTAAATGCACTGCCGTTATGCCATTAGGGCTTTATGTAGACTTTAGTGCATTAAAGAAGGTTTAGTAACTTAAATATGTTAAACTAATGAGCTGAAGCATTTCGATATCGATTGCTAAAAGTGCATATACAAGAAAATCGACTTTATACCTAAATATCAGATTACGGAATTCTTCCAAATGTACTGTCGTTATGCCGCCATGGCTTTGTATCTCCTTCAATACGTTAAAAAAGGTTAATTATTTTAAATATGTTAAACTAATGGTTTGAAGCATTTCGATATCGACTGCTAAATGTGTAAATACAAGAAAATCGACTTTATACATAATTTTAAATTATAACATTATGGAATTCTTCTACGTGCACTGCAGTTATGCCTCCATGGCTATATGCCCATTCAGATCGTTTAAGAAGGTTTATTAACTTAAATATGTTAAACTAGTGAGCTGAAGCATTTCGGTATCGATTGCTAAATATGTATATACAAGAAAATCGATTTCATACCTTAATAAAAGATTACGGAAATTACCCAAATATACTGCCGTTATGACTTTTGTAAAGAAGGTTAATTATTTAAATATGTTAAGCTAATGGTTTGCAGCATTTCGATATCGATTGCTAAATGTGTAAATACAAGAAAATGGACTTTATACCTAAATATAAAATTATAACATTATGGAATTCTTCTAAATGCACTGCCGTTATGCCATTAGGGCTTTATGAAGACTTAAGTGCGTTAAAGAAGGTTTATTAACTTAAATATGTTAAACTAATGATTTAAAGCATTTCGATATCGATTGCTAAAGTGCATATACAAGAAAATCAAATTTATACCTAAAAAAAAAAATTTAAAACCGGAATTCTTCAAATGAATGCCGTAATGCCTTTGGCTTTATTCTTCATAGTTAAAAAGGTTTTTTAAATTAAAAAAGTTAAACAAATTTGTTTGAAGCATTTCGATATCGATGCTAAATTGTAATACAAAAAAATTTGACTTTATCCCTAAATAAAAATTTAAAGGAATTCTTCTACTCCACTCCCGTTATGCCAACTTCAGTTTGTTAAAGAAGGTTATTAACTTAAATATGTTAAACTAGTGAGCTGAAGCATTTCGGTATCGATTGCTAAATATGTATATACAAGAAAATCGATTTCATACCTTAATAAAAGATTACGGAAATTACCCAAATATACTGCCGTTATGACTTTTGTAAAGAAGGTTAATTATTTAAATATGTTAAGCTAATGGTTTGCAGCATTTCGATATCGATTGCTAAATGTGTAAATACAAGAAAATGGACTTTATACCTAAATATAAAATTATAACATTATGGAATTCTTCTAAATGCACTGCCGTTATGCCATTAGGGCTTTATGAAGACTTAAGTGCGTTAAAGAAGGTTTATTAACTTAAATATGTTAAACTAATGATTTAAAGCATTTCGATATCGATTGCTAAATGTGCATATACAAGAAAATCGAATTTATACCTAAATATAAAATTATAACATTACGGAATTCTTCTAAATGCAATGCCGTAATGCCATTAAGGCTTTATGTAGACTTCAGTGAGTTAAAGAAGGTTTATTAACTTAAATAAGTTAAACTAATTGTTTGAAGCATTTCGATATCGATAGCTAAATATGTATATACAAGAAAATTGACTTTATACCTAAATATAAGATTAAGGAATTCTTCTACATCCACTGCCGTTATGCCAACTTCAGATTGTTAAAGAAGGTTCATTAACTTAAATATTTTAAACTAATGAGTTGAAGCATTTCGATATTGATTGCTAAATGTGTATTAACAAGAAAATCGAATTTATACCTAAATATAAGATAACGGAATTCTTCCAAATGCACTGCCGTTATGCCGTTATGGCTTTATGTAGACTTCAGTGAGTTAAAGAAGGTTTATTAACTTAAATATGTTAAACTAATGGTTTGAAGCATTTCGATATCGATTGCTAAATGTGTATATACAAGAAAATCGACTTTACACCTAAATATAAAATTATAACATTACGGAATTCTTCTAAATGCACTGCCGTTACACCGTTAAGGCTTTATGTAGACTTCAGTAAGCTGAAAAATGTTTATTAACTTAATATGTTAAACTAATGATTTGAAGCATTTCGATATCGATAGCTAAATATGTATATACAAGAAAATCGACTTTATGCCTAAATATAAGATTATGGAATTCTTCTACGTGCACTGCAGTTATGCCTCCATGGCTATATGCCCACTTCAGATCGTTTTAGAAGGTTTATTAACTGAAATATGTTAAACTCATGAGCTGAAGCATTTCGATATCGATTGCTAAATGTGTATATACAAGAAAATCGATTTTATACCTAAATAAAATATTATGGAAATTACCCAAATATACTGCCGTTATGCCGTTATGGCTTTTTTAAAGAAGGTTAATTATTTAAATATGTTAAGCTAATGGTTTGCAGCATTTCGATATCGATTGCTAAATGTGTATATACAAGAAAATCGATTTTATACCTAAATAAAAGATAACGGAATTCACCCAAATATACTGCAGTTATGCCGTTGTGGCTTTATTTAAACTTCAGTAAGATTAAGAAGGTTAATTAACCTAAATATGCTAAACCAGTTATTTGAAGATTTTCGATATCGATTGCTTAATGTGTAAATCCAAGAAAATCGACTACATACCTAAATATAAGATTACGGAATTCTTCTACATGCTTTATGTTAACTTCAGGCGTTAAAGAAGCTTTATTAACTTAAATATGTTAAACTTATGATTTGAAGCATTTCGATATCGATTGCTAAATGAGTATATACAAGAAAATCGAATTCATACCCAAATATAAGATTACGTAATTCTTCTAAATGCACTGCCGTTATGCCGTTATGGCTTTATATTAACTTCAGTTCGTTAAAGAAGGTTTATTAACTTAAATATGTTAAACCAGTTATTTGAAGCATTTCGATATCGAAAGCTTAATGCACATATACAAGAAAATCGACTTTATACCAAAATAGAAGTCTACGGAATTCTTCCAAATGTACTGTCGTTATGCCGCCATGGCTCTTTATCAACTTCAATACGTTAAAGAAGGTTAATTAACTTAAATATGTTAAACTAATGATCAGAAGCATATCGATATCGCTTGCCAAATATGTATATACAAGAAAATCGAATTTATACCTAAATATAAGATAACGGAATTTTTCTAAATTCACTGCCCTTATGCCGTTAACGCTTTATGTAGACTTCAATGCGTTAAAGAAGGTTTATTAACTTAAATATGTTAAACTAATGATTTAAAGCATTTCGATATCCATTGCTAAAAGTGCATATACAAGAAAATCGACTTTATACCTAAATATAAGTTTACGGAATTCTTTCAAATGCACTGCCGTTATGGCTTTACATCAACTTCAATACGTTAAGGAAGGTTAATTAACTTAAATATGTTAAACTAATGATTTGAAGCATTTCGATATCGATTGCTAAATGAGTATATACAAGAAAATCGAATTCATACCTAAATATAAAATTATAACATTACGGAATTCTTCTAAATGCACTGCCGTTATACCGTTAAGGCTTTATGTAGACTTCAGTAAGCTAAAAAGTGTTTATTAACTTAATATGTTAAACTATTGATTTGAAGCATTTCGATATCGATATCTAAATATGTATATACAAGAAAATCGACTTTATATCTAAATATAAGATTACGGAATTCTTCTACACCCACTGCCGTTATGCCAACTTCAGATCGTTAAAGAAGGTTTATTAACTTAAATATGTTAAACTAATGAGTTGAAGCATTTCGCTATCGATTGCTAAATGTGTATATACAAGAAAATCGATTTTATACCTAAATAAAAGATAACGGAATTCACCCAAATATACTGCCGTTATGCCGTTGTGGCTTTATTTAAACTTCAGTAAGATAAAGAAGGTTAATTAACCTAAATATGCTAAACCAGTTATTTGAAAAATTTCGATATCGATTGCTTAATGTGTAAATCCAAGAAGATCGACTACATACCTAAATATAAGATTACGGAATTCTTCTACATGCTTTATGTTAACTTCAGGCATTAAAGAAGCTTTATTAACTTAAATATGTTAAACTAATGATTTGAAGCATTTCGATATCGATTGCTAAATGAGTATATACAAGAAAATCGAATTCATACCTAAATATAAGATTACGTAATTCTTCTAAATGCACTGCCTTTATGCCGTTATGGCTTTATATTAACTTCAGTTCGTTAAAGAAGATTTATTAACTTAAATATGTTACACCAGTTATTTGAAGCATTTCGATATCGAAAGCTTAATGCACATATACAAGAAAATCGACTTTATACCTAAATAGAAGACTACGGAATTCTTACAAATGTACTGTCGGTATGCCGCCATGGCTCTTTATCAACTTCAATACATTAAAGAAGGTTAATTAACTTAAATATGTTAAGCTAATGGTTTGAAGCATTTCGATATCGACTGCTAAATGTGTAAATACAAGAAAATCGACTTTATACATAATTTTAAATTATAACATTATGGAATTCTTCTACGTGCACTGCAGTTATGCCTCCATGGCTATATGCCCACTTCAGATCGTTTAAGAAGGTTTATTAACTTAAATATGTTAAACTAGTGAGCTGAAGCATTTCGGTATCGATTGCTAAATGTGTATATACAAAAAAATCGATTTCATACCTTAATAAAAGATTACGGAAATTACACAAATATACTGCCGTTACGCCGTTATGGCTTTTGTAAAGAAGGTTAATTATTTAAATATGTTAAGCTAATGGTTTGCAGCATTTCGATATCGATTGCTAAATGTGTAAATACAAGAAAATGGACTTTATACCTAAATATAAAATTATAACATTATGGAATTCTTCTAAATGCACTGCCGTTATGCCATTAGGGCTTTATGTAGACTTAAGTGCGTTAAAGAAGATTTATTAACTTAAATATGGTAAACTAATGATTTAAAGCATCTCGATATCGATTGCTAAATGTGCATATAAGAGAAAATCGAATTTATCCCTAAATATAAAATTATAACATTACGGAATTCTTCTAAATGCAATACCGTTATGCCGTTAACGTTTTATGTAGACTTCAGTGAGTTAAAGAAGGTTTATTAACTTAAATAAGTTAAACTAATGGTTTGAAGCATTTCGATATCGATAGCTAAATATGTATATACAAGAAAATCGAATTTATACCTAAATATAAGATAACGAAATTCTTCCAAATGCACTGCCGTTATGCCTCCATGGCTATATGCCCACTTCAGATCGTTTTTGAAGGTTTATTAACTTAAATATGTTAAACTCATGAGCTGAAGCATTTCGATATCGATTGCTAAATGTGTATATACAAGAAAATCGATTTTATACCTAAATAAAATATTACGGAAATTACCCAAATATACTGCCGTTATGCCGTTATGGCTTTTGTAAAGAAGGTTAATTATTTAAATGTGTTAAGCTAATGGTTTGAAGCATTTCGATATCCACTGCTAAATGTGTAAATACAAGAAAATGGACTTTATACCTAAATATAAAATTATAACTTTATGGAATTCTCCCAAATGCACTGCCGTTATGCCATTAGGGCTTTATGTAGACTTTAGTGCGTTAAAGAAGGTTTATTAACTTAACGATGTTAAACTAATGAGCTGAAGCATTTCGATATCGATTGCTAAATGTGTATATACAAGAAAATCGACTTTATACCTAAATATAAGATTACGGAATAATTCCAAATGTACTGTCGTTATGCCGGCATGGCTTTGTATCACCTTCAATACGTTAAAAAAGGTTATTTATTTTAAATATGTTAAACTAATGATTTGAAGCATTTCGATATCGATTGCTAAATGAGTATGTAGAAGAAAATCGATTTTATACCTAAATAAAAGATTACGGAAATTACCCAAATATACTGCCCTTATGCCGTTATGGCTTTTGTAAAGAAGGTTAATTATTTAAATATGTTGAGCTAATGGTTTGAAGCATTTCGATATCGATTGCTAAATGTGTATATACAAGAAAATCGACTTTATACCTAAATATAAAATTATATCATTATGGAATTCTTCTAAATGCACTGGTGTTATGCCATTAGGGCTTTATGTAGCCTTTAGTGCGTTAAAGAAGGTTTATTAACTTAAAGATGTTAAACTAATGAGCTGAAGCATTTCAGTATCGATTGCTAAATGTGTATATACAAAAAAATCGACTTTATACCTAAATATAAGATTACGGAATAATTCCAAATGTACTGTCGTTATGCCGGCATGGCTTTGTATCACCTTCAATACGTTAAAAAAGGTTATTTATTTTAAATATGCTAAACTAATGGTTTGAAGCATTTCGATATCGATTGCTAAATGTGCAAATACAAGAAAATCGACTTTATACCTAAATATAAAATTATAACAATACGGAATTCTTCTAAATGCACTGCCGTTATACCGCTAAGGCTTTATGTAGACTTTAATAAGCTAAAAAATGTTTATTAACTTAATATGTTAAACTAATGATTTGAAGCATTTCGATATCGATATCTAAATGTGTATATAAAAGAAAATCGACTTTATACCTAAATATAAGATTACGGAATTCTTCCAATTGCACTGCCGTTATGGCTTTATATCAATACGTTAAAGAAGGTTAATTAACTTAAATATGTTAAACTAATGATGTGAAGCATTTCGATATCGCTTGCCAAATATGTATATACAAGAAAATCGAATTTATACCTAAATATAAGATAAGGGAAATTTTTTCTAAATTCACTGCCCTTATGCCGTTAACGCTTTATGTAGACTTCAGTGCGTTAAAGAAGGTTTATTAACTTAAATATGTTAAACTAATGATGTGAAGCATTTCGATATCGATTGCTAAAAGTGCATATACAAGAAAATCGACTTTATACCTAAATATAAGATTACGGAATTCTTCCAAATGTACTGTCGTTATGCCGCCATGGCTTTGTATAAACTTCAATACGTTAAAGAAGATTAATTATTTTAAATATGTTAAACTAATGGTTTGAAGCATTTCGATATCGATTGCTAAATGAGTATATACAAGAAAATCGAATTCATACCTAAATATAAAATTATAACATTACGGAATTCTTCTAAATGCACTGCCGTTATACCGTTAAGGCTTTATGTAGACTTCAGTATGCTAAAAACTGTTTATTAACTTAATATGTTAAACTAATGATTTGAAGCATTTCGATATCGATTGCTAAATGTGTATATACAAGAAAATCGATTTCATACCTAAATAAAAGATTACGGAAATTACCCAAATATACTGCCATTATGCCGTTATGGCTTTTGTAAAGAAGGTTAATTATTTAAATATGTTAAGCTAATGATTTGAAGCATTTCGATATCGATTGCTAAATGTGTAAATACAAGAAAATCGACTTTATACCTAAATATAAGATTATGGAATTCTTCTACGTGCACTGCAGTTATGCCGCCATGGCTATATGCCCACTTCAGATCGTTTAAGAAGGTTTATTAACTTAAATATGTTAAACCAATGAGCTGAAGCATTTCGATATCGATTGCTAAATGTGTATATACAAGAAAATCGATTTCATACCTAAATAAAAGATTACGGAAATTACCCAAATATACTGCCGTTATGCCGTTATGGCTTTTGTAAAGAAGGTTAATTATTTAAATATGTTAAGCTAATGGTTTGCAGCATTTCGATATCGATTGCTAAATGTGTAAATACAAGAAAATGGACTTTATACCTAAATATAAAATTATAACATTATGGAATTCTTCTAAATGCACTGCCGTTATGCCATTAGGGCTTTATGAAGACTTAAGTGCGTTAAAGAAGGTTTATTAACTTAAATATGTTAAACTAATGATTTAAAGCATTTCGATATCGATTGCAAAATGTGCATATACAAGAAAATCGAATTTATACCTAAATATAAAATTATAACATTACGGAATTCTTCTAAATGCAATGCCGTAATGCCATTAAGGCTTTATGTAGACTTCAGTGAGTTAAAGAAGGTTTATTAACTTAAATAAGTTAAACTAATGGTTTGAAGCATTTCGATATCGATAGCTAAATATGTATATACAAGAAAATTGACTTTATACCTAAATATAAGATTACGGAATTCTTCTACATCCACTGCCGTTATGCCAACTTCAGATTGTTAAAGAAGGTTCATTAACTTAAATATTTAAAACTAATGAGTTGAAGCATTTCGATATTGATTGCTAAATGTGTATTAACAAGAAAATCGAATTTATACCTAAATATAAGATAACGGAATTCTTCCAAATGCACTGCCGTTATGCCGTTATGGCTTTATGTAGACTTCAGTGAGTTAAAGAAGGTTTATTAACTTAAATATGTTAAACTAATGGTTTGAAGCATTTCGATATCAATTGCTAAATGTGTATATACAAGAAAATCGACTTTACACCTAAATATAAAATTATAACATTACGGAAATCTTCTAAATGCACTGCCGTTACACCGTTAAGGCTTTATGTAGACTTCAGTAAGCTGAAAAATGTTTATTAACTTAATATGTTAAACTAATGATTTGAAGCATTTCGATATCGATAGCTAAATATGTATATACAAGAAAATCGACTTTATGCCTAAATATAAGATTATGGAATTCTTCTACGTGCACTGCAGTTATGCCTCCATGGCTATATGCCCACTTCAGATCGTTTTAGAAGGTTTATTAACTGAAATATGTTAAACTCATGAGCTGAAGCATTTCGATATCGATTGCTAAATGTGTATATACAAGAAAATCGATTTTATACCTAAATAAAATATTACGGAAATTACCCAAATATACTGCCGTTATGCCGTTATGGCTTTTTTAAAGAAGGTTAATTATTTAAATATGTTAAGCTAATGGTTTGCAGCATTTCGATATCGATTGCTAAATGTGTATATACAAGAAAATCGATTTTATACCTAAATAAAAGATAACGGAATTCACCCAAATATACTGCAGTTATGCCGTTGTGGCTTTATTTAAACTTCAGTAAGTTTAAGAAGGTTAATTATCCTAAATATGCTAAACCAGTTATTTGAAGATTTTCGATATCGATTGCTTAATGTGTAAATCCAAGAAAATCGACTACATACCTAAATATAAGATTACGGAATTCTTCTACATGCTTTATGTTAACTTCAGGCGTTAAAGAAGCTTTATTAACTTAAATATGTTAAACTTATGATTTGAAGCATTTCGATATCGATTGCTAAATGAGTATATACAAAAAATCGAATTCATACCCAAATATAAGATTACGTAATTCTTCTAAATGCACTGCCGTTATGCCGTTATGGCTTTATATTAACTTCAGTTCGTTAAAGAAGGTTTATTAACTTAAATATGTTAAACCAGTTATTTGAAGCATTTCGATATCGAAAGCTTAATGCACATATACAAGAAAATCGACTTTATACCTAAATAGAAGTCTACGGAATTCTTCCAAATGTACTGTCGTTATGCCGCCATGGCTCTTTATCAACTTCAATACGTTAAAGAAGGTTAATTAACTTAAATATGTTAAACTAATGATCAGAAGCATATCGATATCGATTGCTAAATGTGTATATACAAGAAAATCGATTTTATACCTAAATATAAAATTATAACATTACGGAATTCTTCTAAATGCACTGCCGTTACGGAATTCTTCTAAATGAACTGCCGTTATACCGTTAAGGCTTTATGTATACTTTAATAAGCTAAAAAATGTTTATTAATTTTATATGTTAAACTAATGATTTGAAGCATTTCGATATCGATTGCTTAATGTGTAAATCCAAGAAAATCGACTACATACCTAAATATAAGATTACGGAATTCTTCTACATGCTTTATGTTAACTTCAGGCGTTAAAGAAGCTTTATTAACTTAAATATGTTAAACTTATGATTCGAAGCATTTCGATATCGATTGCTAAATGAGTATATACAAGAAAATCGAATTTATACCTAAATATAAAATTATAACATTACGGAATTCTTCTAAATGCACTGCCGTTATACCGTTAAGGCTTTATGTAGACTTTAATAAGCTAAAAAATGTTTATTAACTTAATATGTTAAACTAATGATTTGAAGCATTTCGATATCGATATCTAAATTTGTATATAAAAGAAAATCGACTTTATACCTAAATATAAGATTACGGAATTCTTCCGATTGCACTGCTCTTATGGCTTTATATCAATACGTTAAAGAAGGTTAATTAACTTAAATATGTTAAACTAATGATGTGAAGCATTTCGATATCGCTTGCCAAATATGTATATACAAGAAAATCGAATTTATACCTAAATATAAGATAACGGAATTTTTCTAAATTCACTGCCCTTATGCCGTTAACGCTTTATGTAGACTTCAGTGCGTTAAAGAAGGTTAATTAACTCAAATATATTAAACTAATGATTTGAAGCAATTCGATATCGATTGCTAAAAGAGCATATACAAGAAAATCGACTTTATACCTAAATATAAGATTACGGAATTCTTCCAAATGTACTGTCATTATGCCGCCAGGGCTTTGTATCAACTTCAATACTTTATACCTAAATATAAGATTACGGAATTCTTCCAATTGCACTGCTGTTATGGCTTTATATCAATACGTTAAAGAAGGTTAATTAACTTAAATATGTTAAACTAATGATTTGAAGCATTTCGATATCGCTTGCCAAATATGTATATACAAGAAAATCGAATTTATACCTAAATATAAGATAACGGAATTTTTCTAAATTCACTGCCCTTATGCCGTTAACGCTTTATGTAGACTTCAATGCGTTAAAGAAGGTTTATTAACTTAAATATGTTAAACTAATGATTTGAAGCATTTCGATATCCATTGCTAAAAGTGCATATACAAGAAAATCGACTTTATACCTAAATATAAGATTACGGAATTCTTCCAAATGTACTGTCATTATGCCGCCATGGCTTTGTATCAACTTCAATACGTTAAAGAAGATTAATTATTTTAAATATGTTAAACTAATGGTTTGAAGCATTTCGATATCGATTGCTAAATGAGTATATACAAGAAAATCGAATTCATACCTAAATATAAAATTATAGCATTACGGAATTCTTCTAAATGCACTGCCGTTATACCGTTAAGGCTTTATGTAGACTTCAGTAAGCTAAAAAGTGTTTATTAACTTAATATGTTAAACTAATGATTTGAAGCATTTCGATATCGATATCTAAATGTGTATATAAAAGAAAATCGACTTTATACCTAAATATAAGTTTACGGAATTCTTTCAAATGCACTGCCGTTATGGCTTTACATCAACTTCAATACGTTAAGGAAGGTTAATTAACTTAAATATGTTAAACTAATGATTTGAAGCATTTCGATATCGATTGCTAAATGAGTATATACAAGAAAATCGAATTCATACCTAAATATAAAATTATAACATTACGGAATTCTTCTAAATGCACTGCCGTTATACCGTTAAGGCTTTATGTAGACTTCAGTAAGCTAAAAAGTGTTTATTAACTTAATATGTTAAACTATTGATTTGAAGCATTTCGATATCGATATCTAAATATGTATATACAAGAAAATCGACTTTATATCTAAATATAAGATTACGGAATTCTTCTACATCCACTGCCGTTATGCCAACTTCAGATCGTTAAAGAAGGTTTATTAACTTAAATATGTTAAACTAATGAGTTGAAGCATTTCGCTATCGATTGCTAAATGTGTATATACAAGAAAATCGATTTTATACCTAAATAAAAGATAACGGAATTCACCCAAATATACTGCCGTTATGCCGTTGTGGCTTTATTTAAACTTCAGTAAGATAAAGAAGGTTAATTAACCTAAATATGCTAAACCAGTTATTTAAAAATTTTCGATATCGATTGCTTAATGTGTAAATCCAAAAGATCGACTACATACCTAAATATAAGATTACGGAATTCTTCTACATGCTTTATGTTAACTTCAGGCATTAAAGAAGCTTTATTAACTTAAATATGTTAAACTAATGATTTGAAGCATTTCGATATCGATTGCTAAATGAGTATATACAAGAAAATCGAATTCATACCTAAATATAAGATTACGTAATTCTTCTAAATGCACTGCCTTTATGCCGTTATGGCTTTATATTAACTTCAGTTCGTTAAAGAAGGTTTATTAACTTAAATATGTTACACCAGTTATTTGAAGCATTTCGATATCGAAAGCTTAATGCACATATACAAGAAAATCGACTTTATACCTAAATAGAAGACTACGGAATTCTTACAAATGTACTGTCGGTATGCCGCCATGGCTCTTTATCAACTTCAATACGTTAAAGAAGGTTAATTAACTTAAATATGTTAAGCTAATGGTTTGAAGCATTTCGATATCGACTGCTAAATGTGTAAATACAAGAAAATCGACTTTATACATAATTTTAAATTATAACATTATGGAATTCTTCTACGTGCACTGCAGTTATGCCTCCATGGCTATATGCCCACTTCAGATCGTTTAAGAAGGTTTATTAACTTAAATATGTTAAACTAGTGAGCTGAAGCATTTCGGTATCGATTGCTAAATGTGTATATACAAGAAAATCGATTTCATACCTTAATAAAAGATTAGGGAATTCTTCCAAATATACTGTCATTATGCCGCCATGGCTTTGTATCAACTTCAATACGTTAAAGAAGGTTAATTGTTTTAAATATGTTAAACTAAGGGTTTTGAAGCATTTCGATATCGATTGCTAAATGAGTATATACAAGAAAATCGAATTCATACCTAAATATTAGGTAACGGAATTTTTCTAAATTCACTGCCCTTATGCCGTTAACGCTTTATGTAGACTTCAGTGCGTTAAAGAAGGTTAATTAACTTAAATATATTAAACTAATAATTTGAAGCATTTCGATATCGATTGCTAAGAGTGCATAAAAAAGAAAATCGACTTCATACCTAAATATAAGATTA
>JAPZAG010002943.1:0-13333 GCA_027475135.1 Bactrocera correcta | reverse complement strand
TCCGTTCGTTAAAGAAGGTTTTTTAAACTTAAATATGTTAAACTAATGATTTGAAGCATTTCGGTATCGATTGCTTAATGTGCATATACAAGATAATCGACTTTATGACTAAATATAAGACTACGGAATTATGGCTTTATGTCAACTTCAGTTCGCTAAAGGAGGTTTATTAACTTAAATATGTTAAACCAGTTATCTGAAGTTTTTCGATATCGATTGCGAAATGTGTATACACAAGAAAATCGACTTTATACCTAAATATAAAATTATAACATTACGGAATTCTTCTAAATGCACTGCCGTTATACCGTTAAGGCTTTATGTAGACTTCAGTGTGCTAAAAAATGTTTATTAACTTAATATGTTAAACTTATGATTTGAAGCATTTCGATATCGATAGCTAAATGTGTATAAACAAAAAAATTGACTTTATACCTAAATATAAGATTACGGAATTCTTCTAAATGCACTGCGTTATGCCGCCATGGCCTTAAGCCAACTTCGGTTAGTTAAAGAAGGTTTATTAGCTTAAATATGTTAAACCAATTAATTGAAGCATTTCGATATCGATTGCTAAATGTGTATATACAAGAAAATCGACTTTATACATAAATATAAGACTTCGGAATTCTTCCAGCTGTACTGTCGTTATGCCGCAATGGCTTTATATCAACTTCAATACGTTAAAGAAGGTTAATTAACTTAAATATGTTAAACTAATGATTTGAGGCATTTCGATATCGATTGCTAAATGCGTATATACAACTAAATCGACTTTATACCTAAATATAAGATTACGGAATTCTTCTAAATGCACTGTCGTTATGCCGCCATGGCTTTATATCACCTTCATTACGTTAAAAAAGGTTAAATAACTTAAATATGTTAAACGAATGATTTGAAGCATTTCGATATCGATTGATGTGTAAATACAAGAAAATCGACTACATACCTAAATATAAGATTACGGAATTCTTCTAAATGCACTGTCGTTATGCCGCCATGGCTTTATATCACCTTCATTACGTTAAAGAAGGTTAATTAACTTAAATATGTTAAACTAATGATTTGAAGCATTTCGATATCGATTGCTAAATGTGTATATACAACAAAATCGACTTTATACCTAAATATAAGATTACGGAATTCTTCCAAATGTACTGTCGTTATGCCGCCATGGCTTTATATCGACTTCAATACGTTAAAGAAGGTTAATTAACTTAAATATGTTAAACTAATGATTTGAAGCATTTCGATATCGATAGATAAAAGTGTATTTACAAGAAAATCGACTTTATGCCTAAATATAAGATAACGGAATTCTTCTAAATGCACTGCCGTTATGCCGTTGTGGCTTTAAGCCAACTTCAGTTCGTTAAAGAAGGTTTATTAACTTAAATATGTTAAACCAGTTATTTGAAGCATTTCGATATCGATTGCTAAATGTGTATGTACAACAAAATCGCCTTTATACCTAAATATAAGATAACGGAATTCATATAAATATACTGCCGTTATGCCGTTATTGCTTTATGTAAACTTCAGTAAGATAAAGAAGGTTAATTAACTTAAATATGCTAAACCAGTTATTTGATGCATTTCGATATAGGTTGCTAAATGTGTAAATACAAGAAAATCGACTTTATACCTAAATATAAGATAACGGAATTCTTCTACATGCACTGCCGTTATGCCGCCATAGCTTTATGCCAACTTCAGTTCGTTAAAGAAGGTTTAGTAACTTAAATATGTTAAACTAATGAGTTGAACCATCTCGATATCGATTGCTAAATATGTATATACAACAAAATCGACTTTATACCTAAATATAAGATTGCGGAATTCTTCTAAATGCACTGCCGTTATGCCGCCATGGCCTTAGGCCAGCTTACGTTCGTTAAAGAAGGTTTATTAACTTAAATATGTTAAACCAGTTATTTGAAGCATTTCGATATCGATTGCTTAATGCATATATACCAGAAAATCGACTTTATACCTAAATATAAGATTACGGAATTCTTCTAAATGCACTGCCGTTATGCCGCCATGGCCTTAAGCCAACTTCAGTTCGTTAAAGAAGGTTTATTAGCTTAAATATGTTAAACCAGTTATTTGAAGCATTCCGATATCGATTGCTTAATGCATATATACCTACGGAATTCTTCCAAATGTACTGTGGTTATGCCGCCATGGCTTAACATCAACTTCAATACGTTAAAGAAGGTTAATTAACTTAAATTTGTTAAACTAGAGATTTGAAGCATTTCGATATCGATAGCTAAATGCGTATGTAAAAGAAAATCGAATTTATACCTAAACATAAGATCACGGAATTTTTCCAAATGTACTGTCGTTATGCCGCCATGTCTTTATGTCACCTTCATTACGTTAAAGAATTCTTCTAAATGCACTGCCGTTATGCCATGTCTTTATGTCACCTTCATTATGTTAAAGAAGGCTAGTTAAGTTAAATATGTTAAACTGATGATTTGAAGCATTTCGATATCGATAGCTAAATGTGTATATCCAAGAAAATCGACTTTATACCTAAATATAAGATTACGGAATTCTTCTAAATGCACTGCCGTTATGCCGCCATGGCCTTAAGCCAACGTCAGTTCGTTAAAGAAGGTTTATTAGCTTAAATATGTTAAACCAGTTATTTGAAGCATTCCGATATCGATTGCTTAATGCATATATACCAGAAAATCGACTTTATACCTAAATATAAGACTACGGTATTCTTCCAAATGTACTGTCGTTATGCCGCCATGGCTTTATATCAACTTCAATACGTTAAAGAAGGGTAATTAACTTAAATGTGTTAAACTAATGATTTGAAGCATTACGATATCGATTGCTAAATGCGTATAAACAACAAAATCGACTTTGTACCTAAATATAAGATTACGGAATTCTTCTGCATGCACTTTCGTTATGCCGCCATGGCTTTATATCACCTTCATTACGTTAAAGAAGGTTAACTAACTTAAATATGTTAAACGAATGCTATGAAGCATTTCGATATCGATAGCTAAATGTGCATTTACAAGAAAATCGACTTTTTATCTAAATATGATATTATAACATTACGGAATTCTTCTAAATGCACTGCCGTTATACCGTTAAGGCTTTATATAGACTTCAGTATGCTAAAAAATGTTTATTAACTTAATATGTTAAACTAATGATTTGAAGTACTTCGATATCGATAGCTAAATGTGTATATACAAGAAAATCGACTTTATACCTAATATAAGATTACGGAGTTCTTCTAAATGCACTGCCGTTATACCGCCATGGCTTTAAGCCAACTTCCGTTCGTTAAAGAAGGTTTATTAACTTAAATATGTTAAAGTAATGATTTGAAGCATTTCGATATCGATTGCTAAATGTGTATATACAAGAAAATCAACTTTATACATAAATATAAGACTACGGAATTCTTCCAAATGTATTGTCGTTATGCTGCCATGGCTTTACATCAATTTCAATACGTTAAAGGAGGTTAATTAACTTAAATATGTTAAACTAATGATTTGAGGTATTTTGATATCGATTGCTAAATGCGTATAAACAACAAAATCGGTTTTATACCTAAATATAAGATTACGGAATTCTTCTAAATGCACTGTCGTTATGCCGCCATGGCTTTATATAACCTTCATTACGGTAAAGAAGGTTAACTAACTTAAATAGGTTAAACTAATGATTTGAAGCATTTCGATATCGCTTGCTAAATGTGTATGTACAACAAAATCGACTTTTTACCTAAATATAAGATTACGGAATTCTTCCAAATGCACTGCCGTTTTACCGTTTTGGCTTTATGTAAACTTCAGTAAGATAAAGAAGGTCAATTAACTTAAATATGTTAAACTAATGATTTAAAGCATTTCGATATCGATTGCTAAATGAGTATATACAACAAAATCGACTTTATACCTAAATATAAGATTACGGAATTCTTCCAAATCTACTGTCGTTATGCTGCCATGGCTTTATATCAACTTCAATACGTTAAAGAAGGTTTATTAACTTAAATATGTTAAACTAATGATTTGAAACATTTCGATATCGATTGCTAAATGCGTATATACAACAAAATCGACTTTATACCTAAATATAAGATAACGGAATTCATATAAATATACTGCCATTATGCCGTTATGGCTTTATGTAAACTTCAGTAAGATAAAGAAGGTTAATTAACTTAAATATGCTAAACCAGTTATTTGATGCATTTCGATATAGGTTGCTAAATGTGTAAATACAAGAAAATCGACTTTATACCTAAAAATAAGATAACGGAATTCTTCTACATGCACTGCCGTTATGCCGCCATAGCTTTATGCCAACTTCAGTTCGTTAAAGAAGGTTTATTAACTTAAATATGTTAAACTAATGAGTTGAAGCATCTCGATATCGTTTGCTAAATGTGTATATACAAGAAAATCGACTTTATACATAAATATAAGATTACGGAATTCTTCTAAATGCACTGTCGTTATGCCACCATGGCTTTATATCACCTTCATTACGTTTAAGAAGGTTAACGAACTTAAATATGTTAAACGAATGATTTGAAGCATTTCGATATCGATAGCTAAATGTGTATATACAAGAAAATCGACTTTATACAGAAATATAAGATTACGGAATTCTTCTAAATGCACTGCCGTTATGCCGCCATGGCTTTAAGCCAACTTCCGTTCGTTAAAAAAGGTTTATTAACTTAAATATCTTAAACTTATGATTTGAAGCATTTCGATATCGATTGCTAAATGTGTATATACAAGAAAATCGACTTTATACCTAAATATAAGATTATGGAATTCTTCTAAATGCACTGTCGTTATGCCGCCATGGCTTTATACCACCTTCATTACGTTAAGGAAGGTTAACGAACTTAAATATGTTAAACTAATGATTTGAAGCATTTCGATATCGATTGCTATATGTGTATGTACAAGAAAATCGACTTTATACATAAATATAAGATTACGGAATTCTTCTAAATGCACTGTCGTTATGCCGCTATTGCATTATATCACCTTCATTACGTTAAAGGAGGTTAAAAACTTAAATATGTTAAACGAATGATTTGAAGAATTTCGATATCGATAGCTAAATGTGTATATACAAGAAAATAGACTTTTTACCTTAATATAAGTTTACGGAATTCTTCCAAATGCACTGGCGTTATACCGTTTTGGCTTTATGTAAACTTCAGTAAGATAACGAAGGTTAATTAACTTAAATATGTTAAACTAATGATTTGAAGCATTTCGATATCGATTGCTAAATGTGTATATACAAAAAAATCGACTTTATACATAAATATACGATAACGGAATTCTTTCAAATGTACTGTCGTTATGCCGCCATGGCTTTATGTCAACTTCAATACGTTGAAGAAGGTTAATTAACTTAAATATGTTAAACTAATGATTTGAAGCATTTCGATATCGATTGCTAAATGCGTATATACAGCAAAATCGACTTTATACCTAAATATAAGATTACGGAATTCTTCTAAATGCACTGTCGTTATGCCGCCATGGCTTTATATCACCTTCATTACGTTAAAGAAGGTTAACTAACTTAAATATGTTAAACTAATGATTTGAAGATTTTCGATATCGATTGCTAAATGTGTAAGTACAAGAAAATCGACTATATACCTAAATATAAGATTACGGAATTCTTCTACATGCACTGTCGTTAAGCCGCCATGGCTTTATATCACCTTCATTACGTTAAAGAAGGTTAATTAAGTTAAATATGTTAAACTAATGATTTGAAGCATTTCGATATCGATTGCTAAATGTGTATATACAACAGAATCGACTTTATTCCTAAATATAAGATTACGGAATTCTTCCAAATGTACTGTCGTTATGGCGCCATGGCTTTATATCGACTTCAATACGTTAAAGAAGGTTAATTAACTTAAATATGTTAAACTAATGATTTTGAAGCTTTTCGATATCGATTGCTAGATGCGTATATACAACAAAATCGCCTTTATGCATAAATATAAGATTACGGAATTCTTCTAAATGCACTGTCGGTATGCCGCCACGGCTTTATATCACCTTCATTACGTTAAAGAAGGTGGACTAACTTAAATATATTAAACTAATGATTTGAAGCATTTCAATATCGATTGCTAAATGTGTATGTACAACAAAATCGGCTTTATTCCTAAATATAAGATAACGGAATTCATATAAATATACTGCCGTTATGCCGTTATGGCTTTATGTAAACTTCAGTAAGATAAAGAAGGTTAATTAACTTAAATATATTAAACTAATGAGTTGAACCATCTCGATATCGATTGCTTATGTGTATATACAACAAAATCGACTTTATACCTAAATATAAGATTACGGAGTTCTTCTACATGCACTGCCGTTATACCGCCATGGCTTTACGTACACTTCAGTAAGATAAAGAAGGTTAATTAACTTAAATATGTTAAACTAATGATTTAAAGCATTTCGATATCGTTTGCTAAATGTGTATATTCAACAAAATCGACTTTATACATAAATATACGATAACGGAATTCTGCTAAATGCACTGCCGTTATGCCGCCATGGCTTTATATCACCTTCATTACGTTAAATAAGGTTAATCAACTTAAATATGTTAAACTAATGATTTGAAGCATTTCGTTATCGATTGCTAAATGTGTATATACAAGAAAATCGACTTTATACCTAATATAAGATTACGGATTTCTTCTAAATGCACTGCCGTTATACCGTTATGGCTTTACGTACACTTCAGTAAGATAAAGAAGGTTACTTAACTTAAATATGTTAAACTAATAATCATTAGCATAAAGCATTTCGATATCGATTGCTAAATGTGTATATACAACAAAAGCGACTTTATACATAAATATTCGATAACGGAATTCTTTCAAATGTACTGTCGTTATGCCGCCATGGCTTTATGTCAACTTCAATACGTTAAAGAAGGTTAATTAACTTAAATATGTTAAACTAATGATTTTGAAGCTTTTCGATATTGATTGCTAGATGCGTATATACAACAAAATCGACTTTATACCGAAATATAAGATTACGGAATTCTTCTAAATGCACTGTCGTTGTGACGCCACGGCTTTATATCACCTTCATTACGTTAAAGAAGGTGAACTAACTTAAATATATTAAACTAATGATTTGAAGCATTTCAATATCGATTGCTAAATGTGTATGTACAACAAAATCGGCTTTATACCTAAATATAAGATAACGGAATTCATATAAATATACTGCCGTTATGCCGCCATGGCTTTATATCAACTTCAATACGTTAAAGTAGGTTAGTTAACTTAAATATGTTAAACTAATGATTTGAAGCATTTCGTTATCGATTGCTAAATGTGTATATACAAGAAAATCGACTTTATACCTAATATAAGATTACGGATTTCTTCTAAATGCACTGTCGTTATACCGTTATGGCTTTACGTACACTTAAGTAAGATAAAGAAGGTTAATTAACTTAAATATGTTAAACTAATGATTTGAAGCATTTCGATATCGATTGCTAAATGTGTATATACAACAAAATCGACTTTATACATAAATATACGATAACGGAATTCTTCTAAATGCAATGCTGTTATGCCGCCATGGCTTTATATCACCTTCATTACGTTTAATTAACTTAAATATATTAAACTAATGATTTGAAGCATTTCAATATCGATTGCTAAATGTGTATGTACAACAAAATCGGCTTTATACCTAAATATAAGATAACGGAATTCATATAAATATGCTGCCGTTATGCCGTTATGGCTTTATGTAAACTTCAGTAAGATAAAGAAGGTTAATTAACTTAAATATATTAAACTAATGATTTGAAGCATTTCAATATCGATTGCTAAATGTGTTTGTACAACAAAATCGGCTTTATACCTAAATATAAGATAACGGAATTCATATAAATATACTGCCGTTATGCCGCCATGGCTTTATATCAACTTCAATACGTTAAAGAAGGTTAATTAACTTAAATATGTTAAACTAATGATTTGAAGCATTTCGTTATCGATTGCTAAATGTGTATATACAAGAAAATCGACTTTATACCTAATATAAGATTACGGATTTCTTCTAAATGCACTGTCGTTATACCGTTATGGCTTTACGTACACTTCAGTACGATAAAGAAGGTTAACTAACTTAAATATGTTAAACTAATGATTTGAAGCATTTCGATATCGATTGCTAAATGTGTATGTACAACAAAATCGACTTTATACCTAAATATAAGATAACGGAATTCATATAAATATACTGCCGTTATGCCGTTATGGCTTTATGTAAACTTCAGTAAGATAAAGAAGGTTAGTTAACTTAATTATGTTAATCTAATGATTTGCAGCATTTCGTTATCGATTGCTTAATGTGAATATTTAAGAAAATCGACTTTGTACATAAATACACGATAACGGAATTCTTCTAAATGCACTGCCGTTATGCCGTTATGGCTTTATGTTAACTTCAGTTCGTTAAAGAAGTTTTATTATAGTTGATATAAAGCCATGGCGGCATAACGACAGTACATTTGGAAGAATTCCGTAGTCTTATATTTAGGTATAAAGTCGATTTACTTTTATATATGAATTAAGCAATCGATATCGAAATGCTTCAAATAACTGGTTTAACATATTTAAGTTAATAAACCTTCTTTAACGAATTGAAGTTATCATAAAGCCATAACGGTATAACGGCAGTGCATTTGGAAGAATTCCGTATACTTATATTTAGGTATAATGTCGATTTTGTTGTAATTGCACATTTAGCAATCGATATCGAGATGCTTCAAATCATTAGTTTAAAGTATTTAAGTTAATTAACCTTATTTTTCTTACCGAAGTTTACGTAAAGCCATAACGGTATAACGGCAGTGCATTTGGAAGAATTCCGTAATCTTATATTTAGGTATAAATTCGATTTTGTTGTATATACACATTAGCAATCGATATCGAGATGGTTCAACTCATTAGTTTAACATATTTATGTTAATAAACCTTCTTTAACGACCTGAAGTTGGCTTAAAGCCATGGCGGCATAACGGCAGTGCATTTAGAAGAATTCCGTTATCTTATATTTAGGTATAAAGTCGATTTTCTTGTATATACACATTTAGCAATCGATAACGAAATGCTTCAAATCATTAGTTTAACATATTTAAGTTAACTAACCTTCTTTAACGTATTGAAGTTGATATAAAGTCATGGCGGCATAACGGCAGTGCATTTAGAAGAATTCCGTAATCTTATATTTAGGTATAAAGTCGATTTTGTTGTATACACACATTAGCAATCGATAACGAGATGGTTCAACTCATTAGTTTAACATATTAAGTTAATAAACCTTCTTTAACGTATTGAAGTTGATATAAAGCCATGGCGGCATAACGACAGTGCAGGTAGAAGAATTCCGTAATCTTATATTTAGGTATAAAGTCGATTTTCTTGTATATACACATTTAGCTATCGATATCGAAATGCTTCAAATCATTAGTTTAACATATTTATGTTAATTAACCTTCTTTAACGTATAGAAGTTAATATAGAGCCATGGCGGCATAACGACAGTCCATTTGGAAGAATTCTTTAAACTTATACTTAGGTATAAAGTCGATTTTCTTGTATATACACATTTAGCTATCGATATCGAAATGCTTAAAATCATTAGTTTAACATATTTAAGTTAATAAACCTTCTTTAACGATCTGAAGTTGGCATATAGCCATGGCGGCATAACGGCAGTGCATGTAGAAGAATTCCGTAATCTTATATTTAGGTATAAAGTCGATTTTCTTGTATATACACATTTAGCTATCGATATCGAAATGCTTCAAATCATTAGTTTAACATATTTATGTTAATTAACCTTCTTTAACGTATAGAAGTTAATATAGAGCCATGGCGGCATAACGACAGTCCATTTGGAAGAATTCTTTAAACTTATACTTAGGTATAAAGTCGATTTTGTTGTATATACACATTTAGCTATCGATATCGAAATGCTTCAAATCATTCGTTTAACATATTTATGTTAATAAACCTTCTTTAACGATCTGAAGTTGGCATATAGCCATGGCGGCATAACGGCAGTGCATGTAGAAGAATTCCGTAATCTTATATTTAGGTATAAAGTCGATTTTCTTGTATATACACATTTAGCTATCGATATCGAAATGCTTCAAATCATTAGTTTAACATATTTATGTTAATTAACCTTCTTTAACGTATAGAAGTTAATATAGAGCCATGGCGGCATAACGACAGTCCATTTGGAAGAATTCTTTAAACTTATACTTAGGTATAAAGTCGATTTTCTTGTATATACACATTTAGCTATCGATATCGAAATGCTTAAAATCATTAGTTTAACATATTTAAGTTAACTAACCTTCTTTATCTTACTGAAGTTTACATAAAGCCAAAGCGGTATAACGGCAGTGCATTTGGAAGAATTCCGTAATCTTATATTTAGGTAAAAAGTCGATTTTCTTGTATATACACATTTAGCTATCGATATCGAAATGCTTCAAATCATTAGTTTAACATATTTAAGTTAGTTAACCTTCTTTAACGTAATGAAGGTGATATAAAGCCATGGCGGCATAACGACAGTGCATTTAGAAGAATTCCGTAATCTTATATTTAGGTATAAAGTCGATTTTGTTGTATAAACGCATTAAGCAATCAATATCGAAATGCTTCAGATAACTGGTTTAACATATTTAAGTTAATAAACCTCCTTTAGCGAACTGAAGTTTACATAAAGCCATAACGGCAGTATATTTATATGAATTCCGTATACTTATATTTAGGTATAATGTCGATTTTGTTGTATTTACACATTTAGCAATCGATATCGAAATGCTTCAAATCATTAGTTTAACATATTTAAGTTAATTAACCTTCTTCAACGTATTGAAGTTGACATAAAGCCATGGCGGCATAACGACAGTACATTTAGTAGAATTCCGTAATCTTATGTTTAGGTATAAATTCGATTTTCTTTTACATACACATTTAGCAAGCGATATCGAATTGGTTCAAATCATTAGTTTAACAAATTTAAGTTAATTAACCTTCTTTAACGTATTGAAGTTGATATAAAGCCATGGCGGCATAACGACAGTGCAGGTAGAAGAGTTCCGTAATCTTATATTTAGGTATATAGTCGATTTTCTTGTATTTACACATTTAGCAATCGATATCGAAAATCTTCAAATCATTAGTTTAACATATTTATGTTAGTTAAATTTCTTCAACCTAATGCAGGTGATATAAAGCCATGGCGGCATAACGACAGTGCATTTAGAAGAATTCCGTAGTCTTATATTTAGGTATAAAGTCGATTTACTTTTATATATGAATTAAGCATTCGATATCGAAATGCTTCAAATAACTGGTTTAACATATTTAAGTTAATAAACCTTCTTTAACGAACTGAAGTTAACATAAAGCCATAACGGTATAACGGCAGTGCATTTGGAAGAATTCCGTATACTTATATTTAGGTATAATGTCGATTTTGTTGTATTTGCACATTTAGCAATCGATATCGAGATGCTTCAAATCATTATTTTAAAATATTTAAGTTAATTTACCTTATTTTTCTTACTGAAGTTTACGTAAAGCCATAACGGTATAACGGCAGTGCATTTGGAAGAATTCCGTAATCTTATATTTAGGTATAAAGTCGATTTTGTTGTATATACACATTAGCAATCGATATCGAGATGGTTCAACTCATTAGTTTAACATATTTTAGTTAATTAACCTTATTTTTCTTTCTGAAGTGTACATAAAGCTATAACGGTGTAACGGCAGTGCATTTGAAAGAACTCCGTAATCTTATATTTAAGTATAAAGTCGATTTTATATTTAAGTATAACTGGTTTAGCATAATTAAGTTAATTAACTTAATGAAGTTTACATAAAGCCATAACGGCATAACGGCAGTATATTTATATGAATTCCGTTATCTTATATTTAGGTATAAAGTCGATTTTGTAGTACATACGCATTAAGCAATCGATATCGAAATGCTTCAAATCATTAGTTTAACATATTTAAGTTAATGAACCTTCTTTAGCGTAATGAAGGTGATATAAAGCCATGGCGGCATAACGACAGTGCAGGTAGAAGAGTTCCGTAATCTTATGTTAAGGTATAAAGTCGATTTTATTGTATATACGCATTTAGCAATCGATATCGAAATGCTTCAAATCATAAGTTTAACATATTTAAGTTAATTAACCTTCTTTAACGTATTGAAGTTGGTATAAAGTCATGGCGGCATAACTGCAGTGCATTTAGAAGAATTCCGTAATCTTATATTTAGGTATAAAGTCGATTTTGTTGTATATACACATTAGCAATCGATATCGAGATGGTTCAACTCATTAGTTTAACATATTTTAGTTAATTAACCTTATTTTTCTTTCTGAAGTGTACATAAAGCTATAACGGTGTAACGGCAGTGCATTTGGAAGAACTCCGTAATCTTATATTTAAGTATAAAGTCGATTTTCTTGTATTCACACATTTAACAATATATATCGAAATGCTTCAAATAACTGGTTTAGCAGATTTAAGTTAATTAACTTAATGAAGTTTACATAAAGCCATAACGGCATAACGGCATAACGGCAGTATGTTCATATGAATTCCGTTATCTTATATTTAGGTATAAAGTCGATTATGTGGTACATACGCATTTAGCAATCGATATCGAAATGCTTCAAATCATTAGTTTAACATATTTAATTTAATTAACCTTCTTTATCTTACTGAAGTTTACATAAAGCCATAACGGCATAACGGCAGTATATTTATATGAATTCCGTTATCTTATATTTAGGTATAAATACACATGATATAAAGCCATGGCGGCATAAGGACAGTACATTTGGAAGAATTCCGTAGTCTTATATTTAGGTATAAAGTCGATTTTCTTTTATATATGCATTAAGCAATCGATATCGAAATGCTTCAAATAACTGGTTTAACATATTTAAGTTGATTGTATAAATGAGCATCCTCCCCCGACATCCACACATACACCACATCACCTCAACCTCCCAACACCAACACGCAGCTTCATCATACCCACCATCAACGCTTACAACCCACATTTCACACTACTCGCGAGAGCACCACACATCGACACCCACATACACGTACACCAACCAACCATATCACACCATCTGATCGCACACACCACAGGGAGAAAAGGAATAAACAAAGAAGATCGCAATTTCACTTCGCTTTTGACCT
>JAPZAG010002942.1:0-13335 GCA_027475135.1 Bactrocera correcta | reverse complement strand
GATTGATTTCAGGGGGTTTTAATGAAATGCTTTCTAGTGTATTTACATTCAATGCAGGTAGTTCTGAGAGTACTTATAAGTTCTAGAGGGTGACTAAGATAACATAATGCCAAATTCACTTAACAGTGAGCGACGAGAGAATAGTCGCTACAATAATATAAAATGTGGAACGAAATTAATGTTGTTTATTTTATTTATTTTTCCTGAGTTCAGGGATTTGCTTGAATAATAAGAGCCTTTAAATGTGTTGTTTTAATGAAAAAAAAAGCAAAAAACACGAATGCACTGAAGCTATATACACCTCGCGAATTAAAAGATTCCATACAATAACTTGATTTTGATCCTTCAGTTTGCGTGACACCTATATGTTATACAAGTAGTAACTCTATCAGTACAATTTCTAATAAGATTGTAGAGTTGCCTTGGACACTTAGCTGTGCTAGTTTTCGTGAAGATATCTTGCTAAATGAAACAGTTTTTCAAACAAGCACTTGATCTAATCGATCTAAGCAACTTAACTGGAGATTGTAGCCGATAAAAATCTATCACTGATAAGATATTCAGAGAATCATAACGACGAAGTTAGTATGTTAACTATGCGACTAGCAGTCTTATCGGTTCAAATTCTATTCGCTTCATAAATTTTAAAGCCAAACTATTAAATCTTATAATTTTGGCTATAAAATTTGGAGTCTTTTTCAATAAGTGGTGGCTTTCGAAAATATTCAATTACATCCTTCTCACATGACCTTTAGTAAGTTTCTAGGCTGTGAACTGGAACGAGACTTAAATTATTATATCTTTTATTGACATCAGATGCTAATTTTTACCATCGGATGAGTGATAATTCGCAGAAAAATCATCCGAACGCTATCAAAATCATTGTCTGCATCTTACTCGTCTCGACTTAGAAGTATTATACTATACATTTGGTAACTTCAGAAACCAGACAAAAAGTCCTTAGGCCAAGACTAGACTTCAGCAACTATACTAAACGGTCCTTAGGCTGAGACTTAGACTAATGAGTACTCATTTTTCCGGCAGCTCTGTAGACAATATGGTAGATAACACACAAAACAATGGAGTATTTCTGTAAATATAGTAGCACAAAACGATTTTTATTGGACGTTAAGCAGTTTCTAGCCTTTAAAATCGCCGTTTCCTTTTAAAAACGTTGGAAAGTCGTAAGTTTGTTGATAACAGGAATACCATAGAAAAATCTGTGGATGTAAAAGAATACGCCCTTAAAGCCTTCCTTGACATAGAATGCACTTTTAATAACATCCAGACGAAGGCAATACTGAACGCTCCGAACCTTTCTTGAAAGCTCACAATCCTGGGAAGCGATGTTTCGCCTTATCACTTTAGCTCGCCATCAAAAGGATGTTTTTTGGGCTAACTAAAGGATGCTTAGTCTGGAAAAGAAGTCGTGGCCTGCTTGAGACATATGAATCAGTTCTGGCCACACCCAAGTGAACGGCGCTCAGCTAACTTTCTTCACTTGCGTGAACTTCTACATACACATGGCTCCATCAGCTGGTAGTGAGTGACAGCAAGACTACTAGTGGGGGCAAGACGAAATATCTCCTGTCATCAAACAAACGGTCGTCGAACTCTCGGCCACATCACTGTTGACAGTCACAACATTCAAAAATGTCAGCCACGAAACTCAACGCAGAATAACTCTTGCTAACAAGTGCTACTTCGGACTAAGTAGACAATTAAGAAGTAAAGTCCTCCTTCGACGAACGAAGCCAAAAGCTATAAGTCACTCACCATCCCCATTCTGCTATAAGGTGTAGAGGCATGGACGATGCATACACCTGATAAGCTGACGCTACGAGTTTCCGAAAGTAAGGTTTGGGAAAGATTAATGGTCCTCTACGCCTTAGTCACGCCGAATAACGATGAGCTGTATGAGGTATATGACAACATTGACTTAGTTCAGCGAATTAAAAGACAGTGGCTACGCTGGCTAGGTCATGCCGTCCAAAGGAACCAGAACAATCCAGCTCTGAAAGTATTTGACGCAGTGCCCGCCGGGGAAACCACTCCCTTGGAAAGACCAGGTGGTGAAGGACCTGACTCCGCTTGAAATCTCTTATTGGCGCCACATTGCGAAAAAAAGAAAGCACTGGAGCGCTGTTGTTAACTCGACTATAAACGCGTAAACGGTATCTATGCTAGTAAAGAAGAAATTTTTCGTTCCTTTCACTTCTTAAATTGATTAAAGGTTAGGTTTCTCCAAAAAGTTTTCTCTGCACGGACTAATGTGATAAGAGAAGGTGTACTCCAGAACCATTTTAAAGTAAGGAGGGATCTTCAAAAATATCCATGAGTCCTTTTGTAAGTCTTCTTCGGCTTTATTCCTCAAAAAGAAAATTTAATTTTCATTGTCATTGTCATAATCACAAAAACCTAACTTTTCAGCTCAAAATGATCAATTATGATTTTCTGCACTCAAATTGTAAGACATTCTCACCTGTGCTCAGAGTTACATTTTTCTCGCTCAGTTTATATATTATGTGATTGTAGCTATGTGTAACGGTAACTTACGGCTATTTATAGCCGTCTAACAGTTCACTGACCGACCGACTTTCCGACCACAGCTGTTGCGCCGCTGCTGACTTCTGTCTGTTTAATTCATTAAATTTTATGGCTTTCAGTCACTTTTGTGTTAAACTGCAGTTTTAAATTTTATTTATTACCCTTTTTGTGTGCATTTTGCACTAACTTCCTCTTTGTGGCTGCGCTCAGCGGTTTTTGAGCGCGCACGCACGCTTCTTGCAACACTCAGGCGCTCAAGCGTCAATGCACCGTTGCACTCTCTGGCACTTGGCAATTCTACCATTAAATTGTTGTACATATTTTTGCTATTTATTTTCAGCAAATTTTTTTTCCACATTTCATATTTTTTGCTGCCAATTTTCTATGCAAATTTGCAACAGCAACAAACTGTTTGCCATTTGTGTGGCTTTTCAATATTTTTTCTTTTGTAAAATTTTTGTCTTCTTTTCTTACATTTCCCAGACGAACGGTACGTGTCGAATTTCCAGCGCTTTTTATGTGAACGCGTCGTCGGGACATTCACACCTCGCCGGCCAGCGCGTTGACCGTGTGACTGACTCATGCACCATATGACGGATGTGTATGCATGCGTGTGTGTTTCTGGGTTCTTGCTATGCAGTCGGCGGCGCATGCGCAGACTATATGCCGGCCGGCTAAGTTGCAATTTTAAATGAGGTTTATTGCTTCTCGGAAAGAATGCAAACGTAATTAAAATGCGCAAAATTCGAAAGGTTCTTCGTTCTTCTTCATTCTCTACTGCTTACATTGTATTATTGTTGTGCTGGATGGCAACAACAACAATAAAAGTCGCTCATAGCAACAAATCGGTTACTAAATTTGTAATTTGCACAAAGTGCAGTTAGGTAATATTTTTTTGTGGCAATCTCTCACTCTTTTCAAACCAAGTGGGAAATGTGTTTGTGTGTTTGTGAGTGCAGCATTCTTATTTTAGGTGAAAGAACTGTTTGTGGCACAACGACGTTGTTAATATGCACAAGTGTTGCACCAAAATGTTTCTTTTCAGCTTGTTGCAAGTCTGCAACTAACAATTGGGGGGATCGGGCGTGTTGTGGCATGCAAACTAGCAGTGAATGAACGCTTGATTGACTCATTCATTGCGGCGTTGTCAATGCTGCATACACCTGGATAAATGCCATTAGATAATCTTGATTGGCATTTGAAAAATATGGCCAAGCCATTAAAGTCTCGGGTGGGAAAAGCATGATGCAATTCTCACTCACTGTTAGTGCTTTTTTAATTAATTTGTGGCATTTATTTTTCGGCAAAATTATGTTGTATTTTTTTTTTTTTTTTTTCTAAAAGGTGCTTGCGAATAAGGAAATATTAGATTGTTGCCTTCATAAATTTTAATTAATTTATTTATTAATGGTTTGTGAAATATTTCCTCTTAGATTTGCTTCGAAAAACTTTACAATAAGTAAAAAATTTAATTGAATATATAATGATTTACTACAGTTACTTTAACGGACTTAGTAGAAATTAATTGATTTTCAAATAATAAATACATTTTTTGTAAGCTTTACTCTGCCTCTTTGGATACTAACCAATCGGAAGAGTACAGGTGTGGCAACTTTAAAGTTGGTATGCAAATATTAATGTATTCAACAGGGAGATTCATCACCACATTTTGGTAATTTTCAATTTTAATGAGTATAAAGTACTGTAAAAGTGTATAATATTGCCGACTGACAATCTAAGTCGAATAAAATATACTCAGAACTGTCACTCGACTGGCTTACAATGAACTTGGTATCTACAAGTTACTTTGGAATAGCAAATATATTTTTAAAACACGAATATCTGCCCAAAGACTCTTAAAGAAACTGCTAATATTTACTGGAAAGCAAAAGATAACTTCCAGGATCACATTACGAGTCAAATCATTCAGTTGCTACAACAGCTCAAACAGAAAATAGGAAGCGCAACAAAAATAGTTGTCTTCATAGTGATCCCTAAAGGAGGTCATAAAGGATGGAGACACGTGTAGAAGTGTGATCAGAAACGGTTATTTAACATATGTCTCAAGCAGCTCACGACTTAGAGTCTTAGATCCAGTATCCTCTGGGTAGCGAGCTAAAGTGAGAAGGCGAACCCATCCCTCCCAGAGTTTTGAGCGGGTTTGAAAGGAAAAGGAAACAACAGCCTCGTATGAGGGGCCCTCCTTTTGATGACAACCAATGCAAACGCATTAAAGATTTCGATTTAAGGGCATGACCTGGAATGTCTGGTCCCTTAATTGCGAAGATGCCGCTGCCCAGTTGCTTGAGGTTCTCGTTATAATACAAGTAAAAGCTGAAATCACCGTCGTCCAAGAAATCCGATGGATGGGACAAAAACTGAGGCGAGAAGGTCCATGTGGATTTACTACAGTGAGCACATAAAGAAGCGCAAGTTCGGTGTACAATTCGTGGTGAGAAAGAGACTCTGCCGCCGAGTACTGGCATTCACCCCAGTGAATGAACGTCTAGCCACAATCCGCATCAAAGCGAAGATCTTTAACATATTGCTAATTTGTGCCCGTGATCCAATGGAAGAGAAGGACGATGTGACCAAATATGCCTTCTATGAGCGCTTGGAGCTCGAAATTTGGTTACCTGTAGTATCTGGCTGTCTGAATCAAGGGGTAGTGCTCGAAAAATATATGTGGTGATTAAAAGAAGGTTTCAAGACTGGAACATACCCTCGCAGAACCCTCAGATGTGATCTAGTGATTGATGTCCAAAGCATACTGAAATTATGAAAGGAAAAAGAGATAGTGAAGCCGATTCCCCAATCGATGAGAATGGAGCGGACGTTCCCCTGCACAACCAAGAAGAAGCTCGAATAGCAATTACCTGCCTCAAGAAAAACAAAAGAACGGAGGCCGATGAATTGCCGGCTGAGCTATTCAAATACGGCTAATGAAGCTAATTAAGGCTATATTCAACTCTAGAAGTATTAAATAAGTACAGTAAAAAATATTTGAGTAATCGGTTGCAATATCGTTATATGGTATTTTACCCACACTAAATGATGGCGTCAGAAATTTAAAATAAATTCTGAAAATGTTCCTTAAAAACTAAACCTTGAATATAAAACGCTATTTTAAAGAACTTAACGTTACTTCTTATGGACAATGGTACTAATTTTTCATTTCAAATTTCATAAATTATTAAATAGTAGCTATTTTTTGAGGAGTTGAAGTCAACCTTAAAAGCATTTAAAGAAATAAATATCACTTAGTGAAATTTTTCAGAATTTACATTCTAGGAAAACGACTGTAACTCTACTTAAACTAATTTTTAAATGTGAATAAGCATTTAATGAAGCGGTTCATGTAATTCTTAAGTCAGAAAAATTTCTACAACTGCATTTGTTTGTAAGTATTTCGTGCTGTGACATACATATGTATGTACGCTATATACCGCAGGAGATCCATTTGATTTCATAGTTTAAAATAAACAATCGTTTATTGCTTCTATTTCTAAATTTTCTCTTCGGAGAAAACACTTGAGATCTAAATATGGAATTTAAAAATTGCCACACCAATCCCGATTGTTGAAATAGCTATTCACTCTCTGTTGGTAAACAAGCAACGAAAATTTCAGAAATTGTACGAGTATACCCAGCAGGAACAGGTTAGTATGAGAAAAGATGTGGAACCTTCTATATGCCTTTTATGACATGGTCATCTGTTAATAACCTCGATAGTCACAAATTGTTTAAAACCTATCCTTATTCCCAATTATTGCCTTCTATAGTCGTATCAATGCACAAAGAGCATGAATGCTTTATAATTGAATGTTAGTGTAGAGCTACTACTCTATATCTCTCTTTTATATTTGTGAGATCAATGCAGTAGAAAAGAGGCTCTTGGACATTTTTGGCTACCATATACTGCCGTTTGAAGCATCACAGCAAGTCACGACTACCGCAAGTCTAACTACATTGAAATAATTAGCGTAGAAACTAACACGTACACACCGTGAAATTCACAAAGGATATGCGTAAGAAAGGGATGGAAGATCACACGTACAAAAAAGTTTCGGATGGACTCTGTTAAGTGGGTTTTAAGAAACTGATAGAGATATCTGCTAACGCTCTTGGATAATTAACCAGTAATATAACCGATAATTTGCTTGGAGATGCTTATAAATACCAATTAAGGCAAGCTGTAGAAATTTCAAAGTATTTTTTTTTTAAATAGATGATCTTCAGTAGATAAGTATTTTCCATGTGATTCAACATGAAGAGGAGGAGGAGAGGCTTAATTTGTCCGATATTAAATTTTATACCACGAACAAAAAAATATGTTCAGTCGAAATGCGATGAAATTCTACCATCTGCTCGAACTGGACACGGACTGGTCCATTTAAATTGCGCAAAGGGATAATTTTCCTAAACTGGTAGCTCTTTTTTTAATGAAGCTCGTGATGTCATCGAAAATCTGTCTCAACGCCACGGTTTGTGATGATAACATCGTTAAAGAGGCAATGCTTGAAAGTCGTTATGTTAGTAACAGAGAGATAGCAGAGGATTTCAACTCGGGTTCGACTCAACCATTTCGGTTAAGGTTTTGGGTATACAGCGTATCAAAAAAATATTCATACCAAAAATTTTGAATATTTTACAAAAACGAGTTGAGGTTCCAAAAGGCTTAGCTTAGAACACTACACTCATCAAATTCATCATTCATGGTGACTAGAAAGGGGTGTATGAATATGACGTTGAAACTGTTTAACAATTGAGAGACTGGCGCTATAAAAAAAGAGTCGAAAGCGAAAAAACCAAAATTTATGAAGACCATTCCAGCCGAGGCTTATAACAAGCGTTTAAAAAATTGTAGCGTTCTCTTAAAGGTATTGTCTCAAGGTACCAATTTGAAGGCGTTATTAAAAATGTGTATTAAAATACGCGAATATCATGTCCGTGTGCTTCTTTTCTAAAACAAATATATTAAATTTCACTACTAAACTAACTTCACGAAAATCCTAAGCAAATCCAAAGCTATTAGGCTGCATGTAAATCTATGAGCAAGAGTTAATATGTATGCATGAATACAAGCAATAAATAACAATGTCTGCCATATAAATGCAGTTACATTTTGTGATAATCCAACTATTAGTCTTCCGAAGCATTTACAACCCATTAAAGAGTGGCGTGTTTTCAAGCATTTTAAATGCGACTTTCCAAAAGAAAACTTTTCACTCGACCATGGAGGCATGCAACAAGCGACAACTACGCACATATATAAACAGACAATGACAACAACAAATACACACACGCACACATATGTTGTGTATGTAGATGTGTATAATGCACTTGAATGTAATAATAGTTATTAAGTTAATTAAATAGTTGTTGATGGGAGCAGACAGCAATGCCGCAAAGATATATGTACGAGTATGTATATATAGACAACCACATATAACTATAATCGTATATGCTCGTATATGCATGCCGTGTAAGCTGACAATTTCTTCGACTGATTTTTGCGCTTGCGACGATAAGCGCGCCTCAACTTGCTGCTGCCACTTAACTAATGTGGCATGCATTTTTAAACAATTAAACGCGTAAAAATGCCAACACAGTGGACATTTTATGCAAATTTAATTCAATTAGTTGAGCCATCAGCGTCACATACGAGCATTTACGAGCGCAACAACAATGTAATGCCTAGGAAATCGTTACGTTCACGCCTGTGACGCCTTTTTGGCCAACACAAGCGACATGGCAATGGCATGCAAGGTGGCGCCAACAAGCAATATGCAACACATGCACCTGCATATACAAATGTGCGTCAGTATGTGAGCGTCTAGTGACAAAAAAAAACGGCTGCTCACCTTAACAAAGTGATGTCGCTTAATGGCAACTAAGTAACCACCAACTTGTAAGGAGCAAAAACTATGCAACCACCGTCACAATAAATACACCAAACACACATATATATATATATGAATAAACATACATCCTTACACATATGTCCATGTACTTTTGTACGTGTGACACCAGCATTGGTTAGTTGTGTCTTGTAGTAGGTGGCAGGTGGCGATATGCAAATTGACATTCCTGCTGGTGGCGCTGGTGGCAACATTAGTGGCAATACTTGTCGGGGAGTGGCGCTTCCGCACCAAAGTTGCATTTCATTTTTCAATTCAAATCTGAGAAATGTTGTTACAACATTCAGCGTCTTGTCTTTTCCGTCTATTTTCTTCGCTAGTTTACTCAATTGGGACATGCTGTATTATGAGCACTTTAATTTAAACACACGTATTTTCCCATTTTTGGACCTCTCAGTTGTCGACAGCGAATTATGGTGACAAGTTCGTGAGGTCGCTAGGTTATTTAGTGAATAAATTGCGCCTGTGAAAAGTGAGTTTATCAAGGTGAATCACTATAATTGCGTCGGAAATGCTAATTATTTTTCAAAAATATTGCAGAAAGCAGTAAAACCGTTAATGCAATTTGCACCGAAGCTATAATATCCTTAACATGTACTACCTTTGGTATGTTATAGAAGGGTGTGAAAAGTTCTTTATTTTGAATTTTATTTCTGCTATAGAGATTCGATCTGAAAAATATATACGGAAATTGTAGTCTTACTTCGAGGAATTATATTTGCTAAATTTCGTTAAGATATCTTGTCAAATAAAAAAGTTTTCCATACAAGGGCTTGAATAACTTCGAACACTTTGTATGGTAGCTATATGGTATAGTGGTTCGATCTGAACAATTTTTACGGAGATTGTAGTGATGCTTCGCAAAATAACCTGCGCCAAATTTCATGAAAATATCTTGTCAAATAAAGAAGTTTTCCATACAAGATCTTGACTTTGATCGTTCAGTTCGTATGGCAGCCATATGCTATTGTGGTCCGATATCGACGATTTCGACAAAGGAACAGCAGTTTTGAGAAAGAACGACGTTTAAAAAATTTCAAATCGATATTTCAAAAACTGAAGAACTATGGTAGTACGCGTATATGCGACTTAGCCCGTCAACCTGATCAATAATAGCAGTGTTATTTAAAAATATTTCAATTTATATTCATGTACTACTTATATTCTCTAGAATATTGTCTTATCTATCATTTCGCTAAGTCATTTAGTCCATAACATGACCTTAAGGTAGTCCTAAATGAAAGAAAATAACTATATTTCATATTATTCGAACCTCAACCATTACATGGATATAAATATAATGGAATCTGACATTTCTTCAAGTGAAATGCAGGCATGGTTATGCAGCGATATTTTTGTGATGCCTTTAAAAGAACTTTATGTATAATGATGGTCTGAAAAATTTGATTGTAGAAAAAAATATACTTTTCAAATCAACTTGAGAAATAAATACAGTAAACACCGACTTTTCGATAAAAATTTTGCAATAATTTTGCCTTAAGTAGGCAACAGTCTTGGCGACCATCTCTGCATTGCCACAAAAACTTTATCGAGATGTAAGTGCAGATTAAAGTCGCTTAGAACCAGATCCGAGGGTATCTTGAGGTCTCAGTAAAGAAAAATTATGCTAAGGATAATATTAAGGGAATACGAAGTGCTATCTGAAGTTCTGAGAACAGGAAAAGTTTGGTGAGGGCCAGATCGGATCGGAAGAGTGGAATACATTCAGTGCGGCATCATTTCGAAGTCAAATTCGTGGAAATTATGTACTATTTTCGTTGTAATGGTACACTAATATAACGAAACCGTATTTTTTTCTGGTTCTGGAAATCGGATGCGTTTTCCTCGATTTCTTCCTTTAAACGTTCCAATGACACTACATAGGAAGTCCCTGTAAATGGGGTTTCCGACTTTCAAACTACCCAATAAAATTATTTCTCCATTACAAGACCATCCTTATGAACTCGAAATTTAATGGAATGGAGATGAGACTTATTCATTGCCATATACATCAACGAAAAAATTTGGGTTTATTACAACTAAAAACTCCAAACGCTTTCTCGTATGATACCCACTTTATACAGCATTTTTGGCATATCCAAAGTTTCATGATATGTTCAAATGTTCGCTAGTTGTTGGTAGAGCCTCAGTTATCGCGATTGACTTTATTTTAAGGTTATTCGACATAATTTTGTGGATTTTTGGTTGTCCACTCAGTACAAATTTGTACTTCGTCTTCGCTGACCACAGAACTTGTTTCGGTTAGGGGAGAGCCCAGAAGACCGCCTTTATGGCATTTTTTGCATTTTTTTAGTCTTTTTCTTTCCTTATCAAAAAAGTCTGTTTTTAAAAGAGAAGTTTTTACCTTATTTTTCCAAAAGTATCGCTACTCAAAATACAGTATATATCATACATATGAATATGTTAACCCATAAAATGGTTTCTGAGACTAGTCCTCACTTAAAATGCAAAATAACGTAACAGCACTTTTCATAAGTTTACAGGCGAAGGGAAAAAATTAAAATAAAAACCAATTTATTGATACAAAATTTGAGTTTTGGTTATGAAATGGTTATATTTTGGTTATAATACACTTAAGTTTGGATTGTAAAATAGTTATTATATTAGAGAGTTTTGGTTATAGAATGGTAATGTATTGGTTATATATTGGTTATACATTGGTTACATATTGGTTATATCTGACAATGGAAGCTGAAAATTTTCTGCTACGTATTTCTAGTATGATGCAGTGAATCGTAAGCAATAAAAACTCATATTCGATTTTTTCGGTGGTACGATGGTTTCGATGGTGGCCTGTAGCATTCACATACTTAAATATGTACTTCAATTATCGAGCTCACAGGACCAGTTAACAGATAGGATCAGCAAAACAATATAAGGCCAAATGTATAAATATTATCATCAAAACTATTTTATAAGGATATAACTCTCCAAAGTCCTTCCCAAATAACGGTTATGAAAAATAATGCAATATTTTTTCTGAAAAAAAAAAATCTGAAATCCCACACTTAAACAACGTCAGTATGAAACAGCAAAACACTTTAACTGTCGCTACCGGCGTTTTGTAAGCCACGTTGTTGCTTTTGTTATTTTTTAAACCCAAATATGTATTTACATACATTCATACATATGCACATGATGCCACACCACTAACACCAATTACATGCGACAAGCGCGCAGGCATGTTCAGCAATTTTTCATTTCCTTCTGAGCATGCGCAAGCCAGCGCCGCACGACAATCGGCGACGTCGAAGATGCAACCAGAGTGATAAAATAGTTGTACACCATTTGGTTGCATGCAGTGGACGATGGCATGCATGTCGCGTACCGATGCACTGTTGCTGCTACTTATTGTTGTTGGGGTTGCATGCGTCGCCGGTAGCCAAGAAACCTTGATCGGCATCCCACATATGAGGCACAACCAACAACACGGCAACAACTGTCAAACAACAATGTTGCAGTAGCTGCAACCGAAAAGTATGCGATGGCTTGACAGCAGGTTGCACTTGCTGCCACATTAAGGCAAACCAAAACAAAAACAAAACCAGTAAAGACAAAAATCAAAAACGCTCGCGGCTGTGGCGGCAGCAACAACCCTGGCATATTTCCAACAGCTTTTTTTTTTTTTTTGTGTCGAACGTTATTGTTATTATTGTTGTCGAAGCGATTTTTAAACGCGCATTACTACCGGCCACAAACTGCCAACTGACTGCAACGTTTTTGCAAGCGTTTTGTTGTTGTCGTTTGTCTTGTGCTTGCCACCATTAACATTAGCGCCTTATCAGCGAGCATGGCATCGCGCAACCACCAGTGCCACAACAACCATAGCAACAACAATGTCGCACTGTGCATACACATTAAGCCATATTGTTTTTGTTTTTGTTTGTGGTTTTTCGAAATTTTTCAAAACAATATTATGCGCCACTTTTGGCTATTAGCTGGCGCTTCGTGTCATAGCGTGAGAGTTCGCAGCGGCAACGCTACGGTCGGGTGGTATGTGAGTGTTGGTATGGCGTGCAGCCTGCGTGACTGTGCTCTGTTACACGTTGCGCCATATGCAACATTGCAACAATAATGCAATTTAATTTTTTCCTAAACTTTATATTTATTTAATATTTTTGTGGCGTTTTTTTTGTTTCTTTTTCACGAAAATCCTAATCTTTTGGCAGTCAACAATGCGTGACTCGGTGCAACATGCGCTGGTGAATTGGTGAATGTGTTGTGTGGTGTAAGCATGTGCAATCTGGAAATGCATTTATTTTTTGTGGCAGTTGCATGGGTGTGTTGGCGCCGACAGGTGAAACTACGCAACGCCAAGCTGATCGCAATCAGCGCAAGAGTAAATGTGTTAGGAAGAAAACGCTTTTAGAAAAGGACGTACCAAAAAAATTTATGCTTTCCCGGATATGGAAAGTGTTCGGTATTGTTGTTGCTATAGTAGTATCTTCAACAGTACTTATAGGTGTATTAATTTAATTTTCACCGCAGTTATGAAGTGTTGGTTGTAGGGAAAAGATTAAGCAGGATGAGGAGTTGTGAAAAGAGACTCTTGAGACGTACGAGTTCTACACTGCTGTTGTAGTAACATAAAATGTACCCTACATAAAATTTAGGAGTGTTAGTCTTTGACAAGATAAAAATCCGAGCCCAGACCATTCTCGTCTCCTCAGCTCTGATCTAACCATCAAATGAACCACTTATTATCGAGCTTAAGTCCTTATAACCACTTTCGGTCACAAACCTCGAGCAATCATAGGCAGTCTCATAGTAGATTGACAGAACAGTGAAGCGTAAAGTGGACTGGAAATATTTTTATACGGCAACCAGTTTTTTTTTAGAGCAAGGA
>JAPZAG010002941.1:0-13339 GCA_027475135.1 Bactrocera correcta | reverse complement strand
GAGATAAAACTTTGCACATATACATAGTGCTTGTGAGTTACGTCACCCTAAAATTTTTCCAAATTCGTAAGATGAGGTGTAAAATTTGGACGAGGTTCGTAGCGTTCCCCGCTTTTAGGTGAAATCTCGTATCTGGGAACTCGCCGGACCGATTTCAACCAATTGTGGTAGGTGACATTAATAATATAATGAGAAATACTAGACGCTCTTTTTCACATATTGACGTTGGAATGTCACCTACCCATATAACTCTAAATTCTAAATTCCATTTGAAACTTTTACTTTCCAGCACACAAATCAACAACGAGTTATTATACCAGGATCCTTCGCACGAATAGTGCATTTAAGATGTGCCACCTTATGACTAAAAATTGTTCAAATCGAACCATAACAGTTCAAGCTCTTTAGTACTCAATAAGTGGACCCAGTGCTTATAGTTGACTTTTGACCAAAAATACTCGTACAGCTTGGAACTTCTGTGTGACTTTTACCTCATACATCAACCAACATTTAAGTTATCTTAAAAAAATGAATAGAACGTGTTTTATACTCTTGCAACCAGTTGATACAGAGTTTTATAGTTTTGTTCACCTAACGGTTGTACATATCACGTAACAATAATCGAGATAGATATAGGGTTATATACATACAGTGTGCGAAAAAACTAAATCACGAAATCTACTTGTCGGTATTTAAATTAATAATATCATAAAGTATGTTATAAATGATTTAGCTTTTAGTTTTGTAATTGGTTCATTCATTCTTCTTTTTGAATTAGAAAAAATTTAAAACAAATTAAGTTTTTAAAAAAAATATATATAAAATTTCATATGTGAAAAAATCCAAAAATTTGGTGCGACAAAACAAAAGAACGAAATGATTTTATAATTGAAAAATTTATGTATTTCAATATTTGATTGTGTAGCCTTTTTTTTTAATACAGGTGCACATTGGTGAGGTATGGACTCAATTAATTTATTTGATGTGACGCATGAAGTGCTTTTCCATGCTTCCTTTACTTGTATTAATAGAGTGTCCTTACAATTTCCTATTGGTTTGTACGGGATTAAGATCTGGTGTTTGTCGGCTCAATTCAAAACCTCAATCCTGTTATCAATAAAGCACTGTTTTACATAAATAGCAGTGTGTTTCTGGTCGTTGTCAAGTTGATCACCCCTTTTTAAAAGGCATTTTTTTTGCAGCTTGTGGCAGCATAATATTCTGAAAAATATTTGTATACTTAACTTAGTCCATTATACTATTTATATAAGGAATTGGCTCCATTCCATCTCCTGAAAAATAACCCCGCACTATTACTTTTTCTCCAACATGTTTTACCGTGACTATTGTATAACGTTGATTTAGGCGTTGTCCCTTCGGTCTGCTTACCAGCCTCACCCCATCTGAATCTTTCACATTATACTTCGATTCGACAGAAAAAAGTACAGTTTGCCATTTGGTAATCGTCCAATTTATGTACATCCTCACAAATTCTAGTCGCGCCAGTCTGTCCTTTGAAGAAATATAGGGCCCTTTTTTGCACTCCTGTAGAATAAAAATCCCCATCTTGACGCTATATGGATCTGTGTAATATGTTTAACCGTAATTGTCTTATAGATACTGCCGATAAAAAAGGGTAATTAATTAATGCCCAAATGGTTTTATCCTCTCGTTCGGTTCGGAGATTTTCATATATAGAATTCTATATTTTTTAATAACTTGATGTGTTTAATGTAAACTGTTTTTAAAAGAAGAAAACATGAACTAATAATAGAACTCAATAAAACATAATTTTATGCCTACTTTTTGATTTTATTTAGTTAAATACCAACAAGGTAGATTCCGTGGTTTAGTTTTGTCGCACTTGTTCTTCTTTACTGGCGTAGACACCGCTCACGCGGTTATGGCTAAGTTAACCCGCTAGTCGTTCCTCCTTTTCGCTACGTGGAGCCAATTGGATGTTCCAAGCGAATCCAGGTCCTTCTCCACTTGACCCTTTCCCAAAAGGAGTGAAGGTCTTCTTCAGCCTCTACTTCCCCTGGCGGTTACTGCGTCGAATACTTTCAGAGCGGTAGTATTTTCGTCCATTCGGACGACATGACCTAGCCAGCGTAGCCATTATCTCTTAATTCGCTCAATTATGTCAATATCGTCGCATATTTTGTACAGTACATCGTTTCATCGAATGCGATATTCGCCGTGGCCAATGCGCAAAGGACCACAAATTTTTCGCAGAAACTTTCTCTCGAAAACTCGCAACGTCGACTCATCAGTTGTTCTCATAACTCAAGCCTCTACACCATATAGCAGGACGGGAATAATGAGTGACTTATAGAGTTTGGCTTTTGTAAAAAATTTTTCCACCGGAATGGTATGACAAGACTTTTTTAGAGCCAGTATTAAAAATGGACGACGGACGTGACACCGCCCAAAATCGAAATCAAACAATATCCACACCTACTTCTCATATAGCACAATTTTAAATTCCGTTTTATTCTCTTACCTTCCCAAAACACAAATCAAGAAGCAATTATTATAACGGCATTAAACTTTTGGGCGAATAATGTCTTTAGTGTACTCCAAATTATGAGCAAAACTTGTTTAAATCCAATAAAAACTGTTCAAACTCCTAGGTACCGAATATTTAAACTCGGGTACCTGACTCGGGTACTTGACTTTTGTTCGAAAATATCGGCCAATGTCTGAGATATATAATTGAAATTCTAGGATGGTACTTCCCTGATTATGGTTTGTCTGCATGTCAAAAATGGGTTGAATCGGACCAATACTTCCTTTAGCCTGGCTGAGTTTGTACCGCACATATCGGCCAATAAGTGAATGAGCTATGTAGCATGTGTCAGAATTGTGTATCTTTGTGCCGAAAATAGATAAATTTGAACGAATACTTGACCTAGGCCCGGCTGACTTTATTCTAGATGAACAGTTTAGTAAGTGACATGTTAATAGTATGTAAAATTGGGAAATTGATAAAAAAAAATTAGCACTACCCCAACTGCCATATACTATACAACATACAAGTAGAATGGTTTTCGTTTTTCTAACAAACCTTATGTGTCTGTTAGTGCACGAGTTATATATAGTATATGTATATACTATAAAAATTGCTTGGATTTCGATCCTCAGGTTGACGTTTTATACGTCTGATTTTTGTAAGTTGCAAGAGTATGATCATTTGACTAATATCAGTATTTTTAAATCTCCCGTTGACTTTGCTGTTTATGGTATACATATATTGTTGACGGTATTTAAGTTTCCTTAATTAAACAGAGAGGGCATCTCTTTCTGATAAAAAAAAACAGCAATGCCTAAAAGAGATAAAATTGGGTACTACACCATATCTGATATGCCTAGTAAAATATATTATATCTTCCCGGGTTGATATTTAACCTTATATAGAGGTCAATAGGTAAGATAACTATGCAGAATTAACTAAAACTCTAAAATTTGATATACTTCAGTTCATTGGCGAAAATATGTGAAATTATTTATTATATTAATGGTGTATCGCAGAATATGATTCAAGTTGATCTTGACCTTGCTCTAAACCTCATCTCCCTAACATAATGAGTTCCGATCTTCTGTTAAGCTATTCGGTAAGTATGTATATAAGTCTTTTTAAACTTTTAACTAACAGAATATGAAATAAATTTACAAAACTACTTCAGATTATAACTTTTAATATAATCTGATAAAACTCTCAAATTTTTCGTAATTCATTTACGATTTCATAGAATAATAAATGTTGAATTACTTTTACAACATATAATACATAGGATTTCCAACACTCAAACTGCGATAGTTCGCTTACGAAGTTAGCCATTCCTTACTACTTAAATATACAGATTTGCCGAATCTTATTTCTTGTGTAATAAAGAATAAAATACAAATTGTTTATTAAAAATGGTGTTTTTTTTTGAAACATTATGGGTTATTTAGATATATAGATACGTATGTTTATGGATGTATGTTTGGACTATTTTCGAAGTGAGTGAGAACATTGATCCACAATCCACTAAGCATAAAAATATTATGTAAAGTTTTACACAAATTCTGTAACAATAGACAAAAATGTATTTTTCCTACACCTAGGTGACGTCACTATTTAAGGTATGTAATAAATTATAAGAAAGGATCTTTTATTCTTATTGATACGTGAACAAAGACTATCTCCTTGCTGATGCCATATATCTTCGAGGAATATTATATGAGCCCTTTATAAACTTTAAGTTGGTTTAAAGCCTTTTAATGGGAATTTAACTTAGTGTTATTTGTTTATAATATTAAGTTAAAAATTCTCAGCTCTCCAATAAGGTTATGCGTTGGCATATGCAAATAAAAAAAAAAATCTATTGGGAAAAGTTTTGACTTTGATCAACAAGGGCTATGTTTGGGGGAGGGTAAAATTTGAAAAAAAAAAAAAAATTCAAAACTCTTGTGCGTTTCATATTCCTATTACGGCGACTCCGGGACCTCTTATTGTAAATGCCACATTTGCTTATTTGTATAAAATTGCATTATCCATACGCCATGCTGAGTCAGCATAATCAAAACTTTGATGGGATTTTGTAAAAACATGTTTAAAACGCTTGCTGGTAATGCACTGTTTGGTATGGTTACCTCTTTAACACCTACACTGGATAGCTTCTGCGGGACCTAAAGGCAATCAATTTTCGTTTAATAAAGTTAAAAGTAAATTTAAAGGAAGTAAATATGTACTTATTTTATGTGTAAAAATGGTGCTAATAATTTTCCCTAATATTGTTTATATGTAGCGTGAAGTTAAGGAAATATCAGAAATAAGAGAAATTTTTTTAATTGAACATTATATCTGCAGTGGCGCCTACGTCAGGGTATTCCATTATAAAGTGTTAAAAACCAAGAAATAATTTCAAAAAATTTTAAAAAAGTAAGACAGATATGCTTTTCACATACTTTATATAGTTTTTACTTAACATAATTTATTTGCAGTGATGTCACCACACTAATAAAGATATCGGAGTGTTGGTGTTATGAAACTCTTATCGTTAATTATTCCGTCAACTCTCCATATAATGAACATTCTTTTAATCAATTTACAAGTAGTAAAAGTAAATAAATGTGGAAAAATATTTTGAATTGTACTGATTAAATAGCTTTTGCATTTTATTTTCTCGTAGAGTATTTTTTCTGAAACCACTAAGTTTTATGAGAGTGTCCAATCTTGTTGTAGTTGTCAAAATGTTAGCTATAGGGTGATTTTTTAAGAGCTTGATAACTTTTTTAAAAAAAAAAACGCATAAAATTTGCAAAATCTCATCGGTTCTTTATTTGAAACGTTAGATTGGTTTATGACATTTACTTTTTGAAGATAATTTCATTTAAATGTTGACCGCGGCTGCGTCTTAGGTGGTCCATTCGGAAAGTCCAATTTTGGGCAACTTTTTCGAGCATTTCGGCCGGAATAGCCCGAATTTCTTCGGAAATGTTGTCTTCCAAAGCTGGAATAGTTGCTGGCTTATTTCTGTAGACTTTAGACTTGACGTAGCCCCCCAAAAAATAGTCTAAAGGCGTTAAATCGCATGATCTTGGTGGCCAACTTACGGGTCCATTTCTTGAGATGAATTGTTGTCCGAAGTTTTCCCTCAAAATGGCCATAGAATCGCGAGCTGTGTGGCATGTAGCGCCATCTTGTTGAAACCACATGTCAACCAAGTTCAGTTCTTCCATTTTTGGCAACAAAAAGTTTGTTAGCATCGAACGATAGCGATCGCCATTCACCGTAACGTTGCGTCCAACAGCATCTTTGAAAAAATACGGTCCAATGATTTCCACCAGCGTACAAACCACACCAAACAGTGCATTTTTCGGGATGCATGGGCAGTTCTTGAACGGCTTCTGGTTGCTCTTCACCCCAAATGCGGCAATTTTGCTTATTTACGTAGCCATTCAACCAGAAATGAGCCTCATCGCTCATCGGACACGGACGCGAAACACATTTCGAACCGAACACTGATTTTGGTAATAAAATTCAATGATTTGCAAGCGTTGCTCGTTAGTAAGTCTATTCATGATGAAATGTCAAAGCATACTGAGCATCTTTCTCTTTGACACCATGTCTGACATCCCACGTGATCTGTCAAATACTACTGCATGAAAATCCTAACCTCAAAAAAATCACCCGTTAGTATATACGGCCGACAACGGTTTTGAAACCAACTGCAATATTAGTCTTCTTACTCTTGGAAAAAAAATTGAGGAAGGAAGTAAAACTGCGTCACTCAAATCGGGTAGGCTTTTGGGTAAAATACATTTTGCCACCATATCAACTTATACCCAAGTATATATTATATATATATTTGAAAATATTTCACATTATCTGTTTTATATATTTCGGCAAGTAGCAAACCACACTCAAATTTTCACGCTTAAATTCCACACATTTGCTGTTTAACATACAAGCTATTTTCATTGACCGCTGGCGGTGTTAGAAAGTGTAAATATTGTGGTGAGAGTGTGTTATAAAATTCAATTTAAATTTGTCTACGTGCTGTAATGTCACATATACAATATGCAAATTCTATATACAAATTAACATTTATTCAAATAAGCTAAATTAAGGAATATACTTCGACAAATTAAGTGAGCGGTGACTTGAAAAGGTTTTTCGTTTAAGCTTGGTACCCAGCATTCAAGCAATGTAAAAACACCATGTAAAAAAACGCTTAAGAAATGGTCAAGAATATTTCTTGCGGTAAATTTTTTTATGCTAGTATGAAGCTCTAAAGAAATATAGTACTAATTTTAAATGCATTTTTTCAATAAAATGCGAATATGGCAAACCGGGTTTTTGCGAAGAAATATAAAATCAACAATTGTTTAAATACATCCTAAATTAGTTAAAATCATTTTTAAGAAGTATATTTCAGACAACATTCCTTAAATCACACATGCATATTACGCACAAAGTTCATTTTCTTTGTTTATTCTCTCGTGCTTTTCTAATGTGAATCATTAACAATATGTAACCAGCTGTCAAAATTACTTGAAGAAATAATGTATTTTTTTTCTTCAGAAATTTACTTAGGAGCTGGATACGGACTTTTACCACAAAATAGTATTCCGCATCCTAAATATATTTGAATTTCAGATTTTATCCCAGTAACATGTGGTGTCCCACATTAAGTGTTATAATGGTCTCATTCAAATTTTCAGGTTCAGGACACAAAAATTAAAAACAATTTTAAAAACTCTGACGTTTGCATTCATATGTTTTGTGAGGATTTTAGAAAAAACGCCTTGGCCAAGATGGTGAAAACAACCCTTGTACAAAATATTTAGGCAAATTCTTCACAAAAAACTATTGTCATTGCTTTTTTGATATACTGATAGAATGTAATACTATGTTCGGACCGACATTGAAAACATTTTGAAAACACAATTGTATGTTGTGGAATGTAAGTCGTTCGGACCGACAATGTGTTTTTCGAAGAGTTTGCACTGACATCTATCAATACGGGGATTCTCTTGCTCTTTCAAGATGACACAAAATACAAAAATCCTATACCGAAATATGCAAGGCCAAGAAAGTACCCATTGCGAATCTACTGATATATGACGGCACGAAATTAATCATGGGTTTTGGTCTGACATATTTTACAGGCATTGCAAAAAAATTTTTTGCGTGTGTTAGTTGTGCCGCTGCATCGAGAAGAAAAATCTGCAATTGGTGCACCGTGCAAGGGTTTTGCAAGAACAAGAGAATTCCCTTAACAGTAAGCTGCTGTATTTGTATATGGAATGTAAGCAAATATCAAGTGACAATTTAGGGCCGGCAAAAAATGTTTTCCCAAAAAAAAAAATCGACTAAACTAGAGCAGGCACCGATTATAAGGAGTGGAATGTAATTTTTCAAGTAGTTTTCAGCGAAAACTGTGTTTTCGTTTGACAGATTTTACATGGACAAAAACCCCAAGTTTTCGTGCGAAAACCAGTTTTCGTTGTCGGTCCGAACATAGTATAAGGGTTTACATCATCTAATTACAAAAAGTTTTAAATTCCTTTCAAGTTATATTCGGTAATTGTCAGTACATCGACAAGATTGAAAAATATTATTTACAATTGCCCAATTGTTGCACAATCTTTATAACCTTTTAACAATAAAATTATAACTAATTTTATAAATGTTATAACTTGAATACATTCTTGCTAATAATTTCATAAATTTGGACAAATGCGTGGCGTTAGTGTAGGTGTCGCCTATTTTCAGAAATTGATATTATATATATTATATTTCACCCTTTATCTCGTTTGCTGAATTTTATGACAAAGAAGTCTAAACCACTAAAAAGCCATGAAGTAGGCAATATATTTAAGCAAACAAACAATGAAAGTACAGAATAAATATGAAAATTTATGATAGAAAGAGTTCATTTCTCTAAGATTACGCTCAAATGCTAAGTTCATATGACGTCATGTAGCTAGCTCAGGAAAGAAGAAAAGTTGACGACTTCGACAATAGGCAATTTGTGTAACTGGTTTAACTTTCTCTAACTTTGGGGAAATTATTTATGCGGTAATAACTTTCAGTTTTATAGCATTCTTCAGGGTAAAGATTTCAAACGCCATTTAGTGTGCAAATGTGTCTATATATAGTACACCTGTATTTTAGAAAACGCATCATTTAAATATTTCCAAAACATTTAAAGTTATATTATTATGAAGCTATCGTGATATTTCGGTCAAGCTTTAATATTTTAATATATTTTTTAATAATTTTCTTAATATTTAGCAATAACTTCTAAAAATATACAGTCAGTAAAATTCATATTCATACACCCCATTTTTACATGTAAAACATTTTTTTTCTATTAAATTTTCAAAACTAAAAATCTGAATTTATGCGGAAAATGTACTTAAGCAAATATGAAGCAATAGAATATAACTATTTTACATTCCTTCTAAAGATTTTCCAGTAATTCGAAAAATTCAGGTGGCGTGAACGCAAAATTCGTATTCATACACTAAACGATAGTCTGCAAACTCACTATTCGTAAAAATTACCGTTACCTAAAGCAAATTTTTCAGTTCCCCGAAGTAATGGCCGTATTCTTTTGTCATAAATTATGCATCAGTTTGAATTTGATCGTCAACGAGAAAGTATTTTTCTAAAATGGGCAGAAAAGGTTCGGAAGTTCCAAAAGATATTCGACAATTGGCTTTAAATTTGCATCAAGACGGAAAATCTTTACGGGAAATTGGAAAAGTAATACACCGAAGCTATGCAACAGTTCAGTATATAATTAATACATTTAAAAAGTATAAAAAAGTGAAACAAAGGCGCCGAAATGAATGTACGCAGAAATGTGTCATTTTTAGTGAGAGAGGTAGGTAAGGATCCAACAATTTCGGCACCAAAGTTAGCAAAAATATTAACTGAATTCCAAGGCGTGACTGTAACAGCGTAGACCGTTGGTAACACTCTTCGAAAACGAAAAATAAAAAGCAGATCCTCTGTAAGATAACCTTACATAAATGCAACGAACAGAATGAAGCGTTTAAAATTTGCCAGAATGTACAAAAATAAAGATTTTCGATTCTGGAGACGTGTGATATTCACAGATGAAGCAAATTTTTAATAATTAATATAGTGATGGAAGGATAAAAGTATGTCTCGAGAAAAATAAACGTCTTCATTACATAAACCTTTCATGTTCTGGGGATGTTTTGCTGTAGTTGGAGTAGGAAAACTTGTCCCGATCACAGGAATAATGAATGCCAAGAAATAAATTGATATTTTAAAAGCAAATTTGAATCAAAGTGCAGATAAACTTGAATTGTGGAGTCGATACCTGTTTCAACAAGATAATGACCCCAAACATACTGCGCTTGATACTCGTCTTTGGATCTTGTACAATTGATATAAACCCCATTGAAAATTCATGGTCATCGTAAAAAAAAGGGCTGAAAAATTACAATATTAAGAATGAGAAACAACTAAAAGAAGCATTGCAAAAGGAGTGGAAGAAGATATCTCCAAAACTAACAAAAAATTTGGTGAAATTAATGCAACGAAGATTGCACGCTGTGATTAAACAAAAAGGATATTATACTTTTAGTTTTCATGGAAATATTATTTACTTTTATATAAAAATGAATACAATACATTCTGCTGTAATTTTTCATCCAAATCTAGTTTTTCATTTCAAAATTGGCTTGAAAAAGTATATTTTTACTGAAAAAATAGGGCGTATGAATACGAATTTTGCTGACTGTAGTATATTCAATATTTGTGCATACTGTGGAAATCGTAGCTACATGCAGTGGGCTTGAAATAAAGCTCAAGGTTGTTTATATGACACAATAACGAAAATGGTGCCAATGACCTCCTCCACATGTTAAACCCATATAAATCACCTCAACTTACCACCTTTCTCTTTGTTAATATGGCACGTGAAAGTATATTAAAGCGGCATTTTGAAAAAAACGAAAAATATTCGAAGCGACCTGTTATGACTGCCCCAGGAGTTGCGCTAACAAACTTTTGTAAATGGTTAGAAGTTAGATTGTGAGAATGATTAATTTTTTTATTTTTTTACACATACTGTTGGTTTATGCCAATGTTTCTGACATACTTATAATTCTGCTAAATGTGTTTAAGTTATTGTACGCGACTACAGTGCCAAGGAAAAGTAATGAGTGCTATAAATCTTTACATCTAAATGTCACGATACAGCAAACATGATGAGTTTTGGGATATTCTTTCTTCATTTTAGCACGCAGATTCGAACACGGATCGTATACAAAATTGACGGGGAAGTTTAATCATCACAAAAGAGTTTGATGTTTTTCCAACTCAGTGGTTCTGGTATTACATACTCGTAGTATCGGACGTAGAGACTAGTGTGTCGTACTTTGCCACGTTTTTGAATTTTGTCGTGAGCATCTAATGCAAAACATTATATTCTTATTTGATTTATATATTTATAGTTTATCTGGATTTCTGACTTCAAATGGTATTTCTAAATTTTTAAAGGCCTGTTCTAGAATTTATAGTTCCGATATCTTGGAACTTGATCTTTGTCCATGCCAGTAATAAACCACAACATATAAAATACCTATTCTTGTCTTAGAGTACGAATCTTAACTAGAAAACTCGAAAATTCTCAGTGCTGAAGTGTTATCTCTTAATTCCCTGAATTATGTCAATATCGTCGTATATCTCGTACCGCTTATCGTTTCATTGACTGCGGCAAATCTTACGTAGAAACTTTCTCTCGAAAACTCGCAACGTCTATTCATCAGATGTTGTCATCGTCCATGCCTACCATTAAGCAGGACAGGAATAATGAAAAACTTATAGAATTTTGGTTCTGTTCGTCGAGAGAGGTCTTTACTTCTCAATTGCCTACTTAGCTCGAAGTAGCACCTGTTGGCAAGAGTTATTCTGCGTTGGATTTCGAACCTGAAATTATTGTTAGTGTTAATGCTAGTTCTAATATAGATGAAATTATCGACAACTTCGAAGTTATGACTGTCAATAGTGACGTGGGAAATAAGTCGCGAATACGACGCTTGTTTGATGACAGGAGATATTTCGTCTCTCGTTCACCAGACCCATTTGCTTCGCTTTATCTAGTCTGGAGAAATCAAAAGTAACATCGTGGTTGTTGAGACCAATGATACCTGTACCAATGGTACCTGTTTGATTATGCTATGCAGCTCGTATTATTTTCTCCAATAATAAATTGAAGAAATAGCACGATAGGGAGTCGACTTGTCCGAAACATCGTTTGGTATCGAACGGCACGGAAGGTCTTTTCCGGTCCTGACTGAGCTATTTCGTACAGCAGTTTGCACAACCCTATTAGTTTTGCCCGGATACCAAATTTAGACATAACAGCTCATATTCGTGCTGCCAAAAGTAGCTTTGAAATCGACGAAGAGGTTTTGTGTGTTGATTTTTTTTTACGGACTCCAGCCTATTAACCAATCAAAATCGTCCTAACCGTCATTTCGTCTTTCATACGGATTTACAAAATTGACATGTTATGATGGAGGGATGTTAAAAAAATGTTTTTCTCTAGAAGGAAAACTAAATCCATGTTTTTATTCAAAAACCATTTTTTGTTGCTAGATCAAAGACATTTCAAGCTACATATCCAGGTAGTATGAGAGAAAAATATTACATATTTGCTTTGACACTAAGGTTTCCAGTCATCAGGAGACACATTGATTGTAACCATACCTTTAAATTTAGTTAAATCCAGAAATTTTAATTGGTTAAATATTCACCAATTTGTTAAGGAACTAAGTTTTTCTTTTGATCATGGTTACATATAATTTTCTCCGCAGTACTTGCTCTTAATACCTCCGATATTATGAGCTTCCGAAATAAGGTAAAACCAGTAATGGGAATTGTTACCAACAAAAACTCATCAAATGGAAGTCAGTACAGAAATAACTTTACTTGACAGTTCAATGAATTTAACCAGACCTCGTATTCTAGATTTGCAACCTTATTGGAATGGATGGGAAAGGATGGAATGGATCCTTCCATATACAACCCCAAATAAACTAACTACCCTCATTTTTGAAGGTAATTTTCTTGGTAGAAATATTGATATTTAACTCTTTCGTCTATATAATTTACTTGTTCTAAGCATGGAAATGGATCGGCCACACTCTGCGAAAGCCTCACGACGACATTAGCAGAACAAGGCTAGGCCCTGTGTTCCACCTAGGAACCACGGGAAAATATATATATATATAAGTATAGGCTCCCACTTCACTGTTAACAGTCATAACGATACAAATGTTCACCAATGACAACTGGTAAACAACTTTTGTGTGGGATCTAATGTGACTATAGCGTGTTTTAGTTGACCGGCATAAGCTCATAACTAAATAGTTGACAAAATAACGCATATTTCGCTTAAAAGCGGATATGAGCCAAAACATTCAGTTTGCGGAAAAGGGCATTTCATTATACAAGCTAAGATAGGTTTGACAATACAATATAAATATGTTGGCTAAGTCTTCCATACAATAAGCTAATATACGTGCTGATCGTGCTGGTATAAATGAATACAAATAGATGAATGTTCGACCGAAAGAAGGCAAAAAGAGAAACATTTATAAAAGTACGAATTTCACGAAAATAGAAAGAAACGTCGGCGACTCAATAAAATATGCGTACTTATAATATATGTTTATAATAATTTTGTTCATCTAACGGTTGGTTATGATATGGTAGGGTCATATGGATATGTTTATGTCAACACCACCAAGATGGGTTAAGTTAAGTGGATTCTGTAAATTTGCTGACTGTGCTTCTACTATC
>JAPZAG010002940.1:0-13348 GCA_027475135.1 Bactrocera correcta | reverse complement strand
TTTAATTTTTTAAAAATTTTTTAAAAGTTTAAAAATAAAATTAAAAAATATTCACTCAACAGTAAAACACGGAGGTGCTGGAGTCATGGTGTGGGGTTGCATGTCAGCAGCTGGCGTTGGAGAGTTAGTGTTTATTGACGAAATAATGGACAAAACACTGTATTTGAATATTCTCAAAGAAAATTTGAAGAGAAGTGTTGAAAAGCTAGGAATTGAGAACGAGTACTACTTTCAGCATGACAACGACCCCAAGCATACAGCAGAAATTGTTCGATTGTGGGTCTTGTACAACACTTCTCACACCCTGAAAACTCCACCACAGTCCCCAGATCTTAGTCCAATCGAGCATTTGTGGGACCATTTGGATAGAAGCGTTCGAGAACACCATATCACATCAAAAACTACCCTAAAGCAAATACTTCTGGAAGAATAGTTAAAAATCAGCTCAGATGTTACGAAGAAATTGGTTCATTCGACGCAAAAACGTTTGCAAGAAGTTATTAAAAATAACGGTAAACATACAACATATTAAAATATGTTTGCTTCGCTTATAAATGAAATTTTGGCTGATATGACGACGACTTTTGTCCAATCGATAACACTGACCAACAAAATTTTGTAACAAAAAAAGTAAGCAGTACTTTTGAAATATCTACCTAACCTCTCTACAAAATCATACGTATGTATATTGATTTGATTAGGTCTAGTTTCCGTGTTCCGGTACTTATCAGTAAAGTTTAATATTAATCGTCTTTTCCTTATTATTTTCTAATTCAGTGCTTTATTTTTCTGAAAAGTGGCTGTATTTTGTGTTTGCTAAGTGGAGTGATTCTTAAAGAATGTCAAGAAAGTGTAAAAATGATCCTGACAAGTTCTGTTACATTTGTGGTGAAATAACTTTTGTATCTCAACGAAGAAATTTAACACCTTTAATAAAAAAATTGTATGAAAGTTATTTCGGTTTTCCTGTTGGACAGCAAGATAAAGTGTGGGTTCCACACATCTGTTGTGTTACGTGTGTAGGACTTCTTACGGGTTGGGAAAAAAGATCTCGATCTATGCCTTTCGGAATTCCGATGATTTGGATGGAGCCGACAGACCATTCAACTAATTGTTACTTTTGTCTGACTAATACAAAAGGCATTACAATTAAAACAAAAAAACAAATTAAGTATCCTGATGTGTCATCTGCTGAAAAACCAATTCCTCACAGTGAAGAACTACCTACACCAAAACCACCTCAGCGCTCTGATCTTTCAACTGAATCAGAGGAAACAGATAATATAAGTACTGATCCTGATTTTCAAATTGCTTCTTCATCTATCTGTCTCCAGGAAGAAACACCACACCTACTATCTCAAGGAGATCTTAATGATTTAGTTCGTGATTTACACTTGTCTAAACAACAAGGTGAACTTTTAGGATCTCGATTAAAAGGATGGAATTTATTGCAACCAAACACAAAAATAACTTTTTTTCGGCATCGAGATGAAGAGTTAAAAAGCTTTTTTTTCACAAGATAATGATTTGATATTTTGTAACAGTGTCTGTGATGTTATGAATATTTTGGGAACACAACACAAAGTTGAAGAGTGGCGTTTATTTATTGATTCTTCAAAAACAAGCTTAAAGGCAGTTTTGTTACATAATGGCAACAATCTTCCCTCCGTACCGGTAGGTTATGGTGCTAACATGAAAGAATCCTATGAAACAATGAAATTTATCTTAGAAAAGATTCAGTATGACGAACATAAATGGAAAATTTGCGGAGATTTAAAAGTTGTTGCGCTTTTATTAGGATTGCAACTTGGGTATACAAAATTTTGTTGTTTTCTTTGTGAATTTGTTGTTTTCTTGTGGATAGGAAGAACCATTACGTGAAGAAAAATTGGTGCAAAAGACGATCTCTTACTCCAGGAATAAAAAATGTGAAACATTCTCCATTAGTACAACCTGAAGATATATTTTTACCACCTCTCCATATAAAACTTGGTCTGATGAAAAACTTTGTTAAAGCAATGGATAAAAATGGCGCTGGATTTCAATATCTAAAAGAAAAATTCCCTAAAATCAGTGACGCCAAGATTAAAGAGGGCGTGTTTGTAGGTCCTCAAATCAGGCAACTGATAAAAGATGATATATTTAAAAACCAGCTCAATGATCTGGAAAAACCAGCTTGGGAATCATTTATAAAAATCACTGAAAATTTTCTTGGAAATTACCGATCAAATGACTATAAAACTATTGTTGAGGAACTTCTAGAGAATTATAAAGCATTAGGCTGCAATATGTCCTTAAAAATACATTTTTTACATTCACATTTAGACTTTTTTCCTCCAAACTTGGGTGCCGTTAGTGATGAACACGGGGAACGATTCCACCAAGACATTTATAATATAGAAAAACGATACCAGGGAAAATGGAGTCCAACTATGCTGGCTGATTATTGCTGGGGATTACAGAGGGACGTTCCTGACGCGAAATACAGGAGAAAACCATAATGAAGTATTTATTTTAATATTATAACACTGAAAGTAATTTAATTTTTGTTAAAATAAGTTGTAATTTAATAAAAGTGAAAAAAAATCATATTTGTGGGGACAGGGAAACCCTATAATAGCGTAATGCGAACCAGAAATCTGGCAACTACGAGCAGCATCAGCAAAGTATCCATCACAAAAATTAAAAGAGTCAAGTCGCGTTTGAGAAGCCGAAGACGAGAGTGTTTGCAGTATTTTTGTAAATTCATTTTAAAACTGTCATTTGTTTTCAAGTCGTTTGTTTCATTATAATTATAACAATTAATGTTAACACATATCTAATTAACCTAAATAAACCTCAAATACATTTTTTAACTCATTTGTGCGACTTGTGGGTGGAATCCTACATTTCTAATTAAACTAAATAAACCTCAAATACATTTTTTAACTCATTTGTGCGACTTGTGGGTGGAATCCTACAAAATATGGGGGCTCAACCATAAGACTAGCGTGTTAGAAGTGCATGTGAATCATAAATCAATTATGCTAACAATGCAGAAGTGTTGAGGGAAAGTAGCGGATGTTACAATGAATAAAGCAAGCGACGGCTGATACAAAAATTGGCATAGTACCACGAAACGACGTTATATTTTGAAATCAGACGCGACAAAACTACAAAAATGTCTAAGCTAAGTGACTTTGTGAATGTTCGCGAAAATCTACGCAAAAGCCGAAAAGAATGTATAGTAGCTTTACATAAATATGTATTCGAATGTGAAGGTGATAAAAAGAATCGACAGCGCTTGCGTGAGTTTGAAGGTTTCATTTTTGATAAGTGCGACGGCGCGTACACACAAAAACTTGCGTACATTAAACAAAATTTAGCAGAAGTCGATCTCGCTTCTATTTGCGGTGTGCTTTGCTTAAATTATAAATCCGACAATATAGTCGATCACATTTTTCAAAATCTTCGAAAGGGAAATTTACTTGCCGCAGACAAGGACGACGATGATAACGATAACGACGATAACGACGATAACGAAGAAGACGACGAAAGCGAAGATGGCGATGAAAACAACGACGACGAAGATGAAAATAAGAGCAATAAAAACAAAGACGAAGGCTTTGAAAGTTGTTGCGAGGTCAACGTGGCCAGCGGTAGCAATAACGCACAAGAAGGAGTAAGACAAGTGTATGTGCAACAGCCGAGGTTTGCAGTAAGCTTTCGTGACATTGAAGACACAATAAGGCCGTATGATGGTAGCGAAAAATTTCCAATACAAAATTGGATAAATGAATTCGAAGAAGTAGCAGCACTCATGCAGTGGGATGATTTTCAAAAGCTCATTTATGCAAAGAAGTCAATGAAAGGTTTAGCAAAAACTTTTATAAATAGTGAGAGGGGTTTAAATACGTGGGGTAGGCTAAAAAAAGCACTGAGTGAAGAATTTGAATCAACAGTCAACAGTGCAGAAGTTCATAAACAATTAACTGATAGGAAAATGAAAGAAAAAGAAAGTGTACACGAATATTTTCTACAAATGAAGGAACTAGCTTCCCGTGCAAATATCGACGAAAGCTCGCTAATATCTTATGTTATCGACGGAATTCGAGATTTGAGTGTAAATAAAGCAATATTGTACGGTACGGAAAATATAAAACAATTCAAAGAAAAGCTCAAGTGTTATGAAAAAATGCGAAGCAATGTCAAGCAAGAAGTTGAACAAAGAGGGGTATACAAACAGAAAAAGATTGTCGATAGTGTTGATGCTGAAAAGAAAGAAGTCAGATGTTTTAATTGCGGGGTAAAAGGGCATAAAAGTGCAGAATGTAAAAACAAAGAAAAAGGTACTAAATGTTTTAAATGTAATGAATTTGGTCACATTGGGAAAAATTGTCCTAAATCTAAAACTGATAATTTTAAACAAGTAAATACAAGGATTTTGCGTGAAAGTGTGATGCATAAAAAAGTGGAAGTAGGCAAATACAATTTTGAAGCACTTTTTGACACAGGAAGTAAATTTAATATAATTACAAACAAAGTTTATATGAGCATAGGTAAGCCCACACTTCAAAGTGTTAATGTGTGTCTAGTTGGTTTTGGTGATAGCAATGGCGAAAACAAAATAAAGCCAATGGGTTCAGTGAAGCATGAAATATCAATTGATAACGAAAAATATAGTCTAAATTTTATGGTGGTTCCTGATAAATATTTGGACGTTGACATATTGCTAGGCGAAGACTTCTGTGCGAAAGCAACAATTACAATAAGTGCTCATGGACTGTCATTTAAAAAAATTGAAAAAGACGTATGTGAAGACGAAGTGAAACTGTTGAAAATTGATATTTCAAATGATGAATCGTTAAATATTGACGAAAATGCTAGTATTGGCGCGCAAAATACAATTCGCGATTTGATTGGCAACTACAAACCTATTAAGAGCAAGTCTCCAAACATTATAATGAATATAATTTTAAAAGATGAAACTCCAATTTATTCAATGCCGCGTAGACTTCCGTTAGCAGAAAGATATAAAGTAGATGAAATAATCGAACAATGGTTAAAAGACGGAGTAATTGAACATTCAAATTCTGAGTTTTGCAGTCCAATTGTGCTAGTAAAAAAACGAGACGGTTCGCCAAGGTTATGTGTTGATTTTAGAAAAATAAACAAAGTTATGGTAAAAGATCGGTTTCCATTACCACTGATCGAAGATCAGCTTGATCGGTTACAAAATGCGAAAATTTTCAGTACGATCGACCTTAAAAATGGTTTCTTTCACGTGCCAATTGCAGAGGCTAGTAAAAAGTATACCTCTTTCATTACTCATAATGGACAGTATCAATTTTGCAAAGTTCCGTTTGGATTATCCAATTCGCCGGGTGTTTTTCAAAAATACATTAATGCCATATTTCGAGAAGTAACGCGTAGAGGCATTGCATTGCCTTATATAGACGATATAATAGTGCCTGGTGGTGATGAGAAAGAAGCTCTAAATAATTTAATTGAGGTAATTAATATATGCAAAGACTATGGACTTGAAATTAATTTGAAAAAGTGTAATTTCCTTAAACAAAAAGTAGAGTTTCTTGGCTATATAATTGAAAATCAAAAGATTTCACCATCGCCGAACAAAGTTGACGCTTTAAAAAAATACAAAATGCCAAAGACTATCAAGCAAGTGCAGAGTTTTTTGGGTCTTGCTGGTTATTTCAGGAAATTTATTCCTAACTTTTCATTAGTTGCAAAGCCTTTAAGTGACCTTGTAAAGCAAAATAAAAAATTTGAAATAGGCAAAGAACAGGTTGTTGCGTTTGAAACTTTAAAAAAATTACTTGGCCAAAATCCAGTTTTAAGTATTTTCAATCCGGATTTCGAAACGGAAGTACACACCGATGCTTCCATCGACGGTTACGGGGCAGTGTTGCTGCAAAAGTCACCCGATGATGGTCACCTACATCCTGTATACTACATGAGCAGGAAAACTACCGATGCCGAACGAAAGTATAGCAGCTACGAACTCGAGATTTTAGCGGTGATAGAAGCTTTAAAAAAATTCCGAGTATATCTGTTAGGACTACACTTTAAGTTAGTTACTGATTGTAACGCCTTTACTAAAACGTTAGATAAAAAAGACCTTTGCACAAGGGTGGCGCGATGGATTCTATTTTTACAAGACTACGACTATGCAATAGAACATCGCCCTGGCTCAATGATGAAACATGTTGACGCTCTCAGCCGGTATGCAGTATTAACTATAGTCGACGATGGGTTTTTGAATGCTTTACGACGTGCACAAGAGCAAGACTGCGAAGTTAAAGCAACTATAGATATTGTAAACGAGAAGATTACCCACGATAATTATTTCATGAAAGGCAAAATTCTCTTTAAGCTGGTTAAGGATGACGAACTAATAGTAGTACCAAAAAGCATGTATAAAGAGGTTATTCGACGTGCGCACGAAAAAGGTCATTTTGCCGTGCGAAAAACCAAAGAACTTATTAATGCAGAATACTTTATTCCAAAAGTCGACGAAAAAATAAAAACGTATATTGAGAGTTGCATACCTTGCATCATATCAAATCGAAAACCAGGAAAGCAGGAAGGTGAACTGCATCCTCTGCAAAAAGGCGACGCTCCACTCCAGACATATCATGTAGATTTCTTGGGTCCTCTCGAATCAACGAGTAAGCAATATAAGCATATATTCGCTGTTATTGACGCATTCACGAAATTTTGCTGGTTATATCCTACGAAGACGACATCGGCCCAAGAAGTCATATCGCGACTACGAGTTCAAAGTACGACGTTTGGTAACCCACAACAAATAATTTCCGACCGTGGTTCAGCGTTCACATCAGCTGAATTCCAAAATTATTGTAAAGACGAAAACATAAATCATGTAAAAATAACAACCGGACTTCCACGCGCAAATGGCCAGGTTGAGCGACTCAATACGGTTATTATTCAAGTGCTAACGAAGTTAAGTCTCGAAGATTGTACTAAGTGGTATAAAAACGTCGATAAGGTCCAACAAATGATTAACTCTACATATTCAAGAAGCATAAATACAACACCGATAGAACTACTGACAGGAGTAAAGATGCGTACTAAAGAAGATCTGCATATTAAATCTCTAATCGACGAAGAAATACAAAAGCAGTTCGAATGTAAGAGAGCTGAAAATCGACGTTGTGCCAAAGAACAGTTGCTAAAGATGCAAGAAGAAAATCGAAAAACGTATAACTTGCGACGAAAACAAGCAAAAAAGTACCACATAGGCGATGCGGTTGCGATAAAGCGAACGCAGTTGGGCGGAGGCCTAAAGCTGAAGCCAAAATATCTGGGTCCTTATCAAATCATTAAGGTCAAACCCAACAATACCTATGACGTTAAGAAAACAGGTCTCTGTGAGGGGCCAAAGCAAACAACAACATGTGCGGAGTTTATGAAACCCTGGTCAGACTTTGAAGATAACAGCGCATTCGAGGGCGAAAGCGAAGCAGGAAGGCCGAGTTGTGGGGACAGGGAAACCCTATAATAGCGTAATGCGAACCAGAAATCTGGCAACTACGAGCAGCATCAGCAAAGTATCCATCACAAAAATTAAAAGAGTCAAGTCGCGTTTGAGAAGCCGAAGACGAGAGTGTTTGCAGTATTTTTGTAAATTCATTTTAAAACTGTCATTTGTTTTCAAGTCGTTTGTTTCATTATAATTATAACAATTAATGTTAACACATATCTAATTAACCTAAATAAACCTCAAATACATTTTTTAACTCATTTGTGCGACTTGTGGGTGGAATCCTACATTTCTAATTAAACTAAATAAACCTCAAATACATTTTTTAACTCATTTGTGCGACTTGTGGGTGGAATCCTACATATTACAATAAAACTATTCGTATCTAAAATTTTAAACTACTAATTCTACTCTACTTGACCTTATTCCTAACAGAATCAGCCAAAATTTTTCTTGTTACACAGAAAAATTTTTTTTTTTGTTGATCAGTGTAATTAGTAAGTCTTTGTTTTTGTACGTAAGGCGAAGTAATATAGACATTTTGTATACAAATAAAAATTAAATTAATTGCAGTTACAGATGTATATTTCAATTTCTGTGTTTTTAGTATTTTGTGGGCATGGTCGTTTCTTAAACATTCAAGTGGCCACATGACGGTGACTTTTGTCCACCTGTGTATATATGTAACAATATCACCTAGCAACAGCATATCACGCGCATACAACGTGAACAATCAAACAAAGGGAGATACAACCAATCACAGCACGCCACGCTACATCAGTATAAAGCTATAAATACAGTGCATCGCGCGAGTTACATCCCATGCTAACCCAAGAACAACAGCAAACACAGATGGTGTGAAGATAGTCTGGTAGATAAGAAAATACATTTATTTAAGGAAACCAGAAGATATGTAAAATTAAGATATGAGAAGAAACACTGATCCTAAATAAATATTGAATGCAAATAAAGGATAAGCAGCACTGTGGAATTCTCCCACAGATAAGAATTTTTGTAAATAAGAAGATAAGCATTTTTGTAAAACTATAAAAGCAAGAAAATCTTTGAAATAAAGACACACATTTTTCTGACACTCTAAAGAGCCGGTCGTGTAAAATTATTTTCATAATTCGCGCAATGTGTGTTCTTCAATTCAGTTTAATATAAACCTTAGATATAGTCAGATGTATTGTATAATACTTTTATATTAAATAAAGAGAAACACAGGAGTAATATCCTGGTAAAATAAGTATATTTTTTTTAGAATTGCCTAAATAGCATTCTTAATTCTCATGCTAATATATGAGTGAGCCAAATACGTGAGGAGTTTTTTGTGATGAGAATGTTAGTTAAGCTTGCGCTCCTGAGTATTTGAAATGATGTTCTCTTGCGGAATATTACTCATCAGAGCAAGAGCGTATTTTGATGGTTTTACGAACTCTGATCACAGGGAAGAAATCGATATTCAAAGTGGAAAGCCGGCAATAATAGCAGGCTATAATAACACGAAAGGGGGAGTTGATGAACTTGACAAGAAGTGCTCTATATATTCAACCAAACGACGCACTCGACGCTGGCCAGTCGTAATTTTTTATAGATTATTGGATATAAGTGCTGCAAATGCTTACGTTATATATCAATCTTGTGCAGAGTTTGATGATAAATTGAGGGCAGACTTTTTGAAAAGTCTAGGTCGGCAATTGGTTTTACCACATTTGCAAAGGCGACAGCATAACCCTCGACTACCCAAGTTACTTCGAGACAATATAAGTAGCATCTTAGGACCAGACTCTGTAGCTTTCCCTCTGGTAGAGCCGGCCACAACTGCGAAGAAGTTATGCTACATTTGCCCTAGTAGGTTAAAGCGGTAGACCCCACGTGTTTGTTTGTTTCGTACTAAGCCTATGTGTATAGGATGCAGCAAACGCTTATGCGTGAATTGTGCAAATAAGGAATTTGATGAGTAAAAATCCTCCAAATAGATTGATCTGCAGTTTTTTTTAAATAATTTTTGTTTGTTTTCTTTTTTGTGATTCTAATGTTATAAATTTGGCTGTGAAAAGTGCCTTTATCTGTTTTTGATTTTTTTCACAATATTTTTAAGTTATGTGAGTCCTTGTTTTGTTAAACTAGAAGCTCAAATTCTTTAAATTTATTATTTTATTCATTTAAAAATGTGTTTTATTATTATAATTAAAAACAAATAAATTTAAAAAAAAATTTCGTTGACAAAAATTATTTATAGATTATAAAGGGGTAAAATTTACCCCCACCTCAGTAACTACGCCCAAATATTTCACCTCAAAAGTTAAAGGCTAATCGTGAATTGTTTTATTTACAGGGAATTAAAAATTCATCTCGGCCAAAAAATGGAATTAACTCGTGAACATTGTCGTGCACATTGTATTAATAAAGGGTGATTTTTTAAGAGCTTGATAATTTTTTTTAAAAAAAAAAAACGCATAAAATTTGCAAAATCTCATCGGTTCTTTATTTGAAACGTTAGATTGGTTCATGACATTTACTTTTTGAAGATAATTTCATTTAAATGTTGACCGCGGCTGCGTCTTAGGTGGTCCATTCGGAAAGTCCAATTTTGGGCAACTTTTTCGAGCATTTCGGCCGGAATAGCCCGAATTTCTTCGGAAATGTTGTCTTCCAAAGCTGGAATAGTTGCTGGCTTATTTCTGTAGACTTTAGACTTGACGTAGCCCCACAAAAAATAGTCTAAAGGCGTTAAATCGCATGATCTTGGTGGCCAACTTACGGGTCCATTTCTTGAGATGAATTGTTGTCCGAAGTTTTCCCTCAAAATGGCAATAGAATCGCGAGCTGTGTGGCATGTAGCGCCATCTTGTTGAAACCACATGTCAACCAAGTTCAGTTCTTCCATTTTTGGCAACAAAAAGTTTGTTAGCATCGAACGATAGCGATCGCCATTCACCGTAACGTTGCGTCCAACAGCATCTTTGAAAAAATACGGTCCAATGATTCCACCAGCGTACAAACCACACCAAACAGTGCATTTTTCGGGATGCATGGGCAGTTCTTGAACGGCTTCTGGTTGCTCTTCACCCCAAATGCGGCAATTTTGCTTATTTACGTAGCCATTCAACCAGAAATGAGCCTCATCGCTGAACAAAATTTGTCGATAAAAAAGCGGATTTTCTGCCAACTTTTCTAGGGCCCATTCACTGAAAATTCGACGTTGTGGCAGATCGTTCGGCTTCAGTTCTTGCACGAGCTGTATTTTATACGGTTTTACACCAAGATCTTTGCGTAAAATCTTCCATGTGGTCGAATAACACAAACCCAATTGCTGCGAACGGCGACGAATCGACATTTCACGGTCTTCAGCCACACTCTCAGAAACAGACGCAATATTCTCTTCTGTACGCACTGTACGCATTCGTGTGGTTGGTTTAATGTCCAATAAAGTAAACTGAGTGCGAAACTTGGTCACAATCGCATTAATTGTTTGCTCACTTGGTCGATTATGTAGACCATAAATCGGACGTAAAGCGCGAAACACATTTCGAACCGAACACTGATTTTGGTAATAAAATTCAATGATTTGCAAGCGTTGCTCGTTAGTAAGTCTATTCATGATGAAATGTCAAAGCATACTGAGCATCTTTCTCTTTGACACCATGTCTAAAATCCCACGTAATCTGTCAAATACTAATGCATGAAAATCCTAACCTCAAAAAAATCACCCGTTATTAATATCTATTAAAAATAATAAAATTAATAATTTAAAAATTAAAAAGTCATTTAATCGTGAATTGTTTTATTTACAGGGAATTAAAAATTCATCTCGGTCAAAAAATGGAATTAACTCGTGAACATTTTCGTTCACATTTGCATAAATGTTAATATCTATTAAAAATAATAAAATTAATAATTTAAAAATTAAAAAGTTTTCTTTGAAATTTTAATAAATTTTTAAAGTAGGAATCAAAAAATGCCACCCTGCATCAGCCGTCGATTGGGGATATTAGAGCAGGACAGATATACTTTTTTATATATTCGTCTCGTCCAAAAAATGGAATTAACTCGTGAACATTTTCGTGCGATCATTTTTCACAACTTTCGATGTGGATTATAAACAAAAATTTATTACTCGTTGGAGTTCTCTGATACATAACGGGTGATTTTTTTGAGGTTAGGATTTTCATGCATTAGTATTTGACAGATTACGTGGGATTTCAGACATGGTGTCAAAGAGAAAGATGCTCAGTATGCTTTGACATTTCATCATGAATAGACTTACTAACGAGCAACGCTTGCAAATCATTGAATTTTATTACCAAAATCAGTGTTCGGTTCGAAATGTGTTTCGCGCTTTACGTCCGATTTATGGTCTACATAATCGACCAAGTGAGCAAACAATTAATGCGATTGTGACCAAGTTTCGCACTCAGTTTACTTTATTGGACATTAAACCAACCACACGAATGCGTACAGTGCGTACAGAAGAGAATATTGCGTCTGTTTCTGAGAGTGTGGCTGAAGACCGTGAAATGTCGATTCGTCGCCGTTCGCAGCAATTGGGTTTGTGTTATTCGACCACATGGAAGATTTTACGCAAAGATCTTGGTGTAAAACCGTATAAAATACAGCTCGTGCAAGAACTGAAGCCGAACGATCTGCCACAACGTCGAATTTTCAGTGAATGGGCCCTAGAAAAGTTGGCAGAAAATCCGCTTTTTTATCGACAAATTTTGTTCAGCGATGAGGCTCATTTCTGGTTGAATGGCTACGTAAATAAGCAAAATTGCCGCATTTGGGGTGAAGAGCAACCAGAAGCCGTTCAAGAACTGCCCATGCATCCCGAAAAATGCACTGTTTGGTGTGGTTTGTACGCTGGTGGAATCATTGGACCGTATTTTTTCAAAGATGCTGTTGGACGCAACGTTACGGTGAATGGCGATCGCTATCGTTCGATGCTAACAAACTTTTTGTTGCCAAAAATGGAAGAACTGAACTTGGTTGACATGTGGTTTCAACAAGATGGCGCTACATGCCACACAGCTCGCGATTCTATTGCCATTTTGAGGGAAAACTTCGGACAACAATTCATCTCAAGAAATGGACCCGTAAGTTGGCCACCAAGATCATGCGATTTAACGCCTTTAGACTATTTTTTGTGGGGCTACGTCAAGTCTAAAGTCTACAGAAATAAGCCAGCAACTATTCCAGCTTTGGAAGACAACATTTCCGAAGAAATTCGGGCTATTCCGGCCGAAATGCTCGAAAAAGTTGCCCAAAATTGGACTTTCCGAATGGACCACCTAAGACGCAGCCGCGGTCAACATTTAAATGAAATTATCTTCAAAAAGTAAATGTCATGAACCAATCTAACGTTTCAAATAAAGAACCGATGAGATTTTGCAAATTTTATGCCTTTTTTTTTTAAAAAAGTTATCAAGCTCTTAAAAAATCACCCTTTACATACTTACATGAACAAACAAATAGAAATGCAATATATGCATACTAAAATATACGCGCACTTTTATACGTGTACTTTTAGATAAAACCAACGCACTTATTATGTGTTATGCGTTGGTCTGATAATTAATTTAAGAACATAGGCTAAGAATTTTGTAGTTTAGTAAGGATTGGAGATGTACTTTTTAGAATTTAGAATATAGGATGGAACTTTGTAGTTTGTCAATATGGTCCGCCTTTAGTAGATTGAAGATATACTTCTTACAATGTAAGATTAATATTTGTATCTAGACTTAAGCAAAATATTTTATATAAGAAAACGAAATAAAGAAAACGACGGCAGTTGCTCACGAGAGCAATGCATTTGGAAATATTCCACAATCTTATATTTAG
>JAPZAG010002939.1:0-13352 GCA_027475135.1 Bactrocera correcta | reverse complement strand
ATGATATACGCTATGTTAGAAAAATGACAATGAAAAAAAAAAAAATAAATAAAGATAAAAGTATATGAAAAATAATAATAATTATTTAAGGGGTATTCTAGTCTAGAAATTTAAAAAAATCGATTTTTTTTTATATTTTCAAAGTTTAACTATTCAAGAATATTTGTACAAGAGGATTTTTCAAAATTCAAATTATTTTCAGAGATATAGGCATTTTTCTGACCCGGTATCCAGACTGGTTCGGCAGGAAGGCGAAACTTTAAACGCTTTTTTTCTCAAAACTGACTTTTTTCGGAACGATGCCCACGATTTCTCAGGTCCTACTTGACCGATTTACTTGAAATTTTTATAGAGTCTTCCTTATAGGCTTGTCTATGGTTGGAACTAGCCCCATCCCAAAATTTTTATTTTTATTATTTTTAAAAAATTCGAAATAGTCAGAAAAATATATCAAAAAAGAAAACTTTTTTTTTCAGGCAGTACCCATTTTGTGAAAAAAAATGTTTCCCACTTTTCCGTAGTTCCGACCTGTTGAAAAATAAAAACATATGGCAACGCTTATGTATTGCTTGCACATAGAATTAAGCGCTTACACATGATTTTTCAGTCCAACATAGGTTATGGGCCCAGAGCCACGTGGATTTTAGACAAAAAGAATTCGCAAAGACACGTGCAGTTAAAGAATTGCTAAGAGACAAAAGAGAGATCGGGGTACTAATCTAATATTTTGATATATAATTGCGATATAACTATAGTTAGGGAAAGTGAAAGACTTATTTTGTAAAGACAAAATTCAACATCAAGTAAAAATGAGTTCAGCGGCTCTGATGCAAATAGATAAGCTGGATGGCCATAACTACGACAGTTGGTGTACCCAAATGAAGAGCATCCTTATACACACGGAATTGTGGAAAATCGTCAGCGGAAAGTTCGTGCGAAATATAGCTGTTGCCGATAAGTGGGATGAGCTTGACGAGAAGGCTCTAGCTACCATTACACTTGGCGTAAAGACGTCGCAGCTTATGCATATAAGGAAATGCAAATCGTCGTTGGAGGCATGGAAAGCACTGGAGACTTTGTACAAAGCTACTGGTCCCGTACGTAAGGTGTCATTATATAGAAAGCTGATCAACATGAAAATGGAGGAAAATGATGATATTTTGAAGTACCTGAATGATTTTAGCAACGTAGCAGACAAGCTCGCTGAGATGGATATAGCATTACCTGATGAGGTGTTGGTAATTATGTTATTGTCAAATTTGCCTAAAAGTTTTGATAATTTCGTAGTAGCTATGGAAACTAGAGACAATTTACCATCATTCAGTTTTGTGAACTCTAAAATCATAGAAGAAGGTGAACGTAAGCGAGGCGAATCAGGCGAGCCAAGCGGTATCCATGTATATGCACAGGTGAATGCAAGCAGAAACAACAACAACAGCAAAGGCAACAGAGAGTTGAAATGTTATGCATGTGGGCGACCAGGGCATTTTGCATCAAAGTGCAAAGCAAAGAAGAAACACGGTGATAGAGAACAGAAATCATATACCATGTTAGCAGCAACAAATATATCGTTCTTCAATTCCTCTGAGTGGTGCGTGGACAGTGGAGCTACAGCGCACATGTGCAGCGATCGTAAGATGTTTACGAAATTCCAGGAGCGCAGAGAGAGAGTTACACTCGCTGGAAGTAATTATATGTATGCTGAAGGAATAGGCGAAGTGTTGTTAACGACAAATGAAGGTGATGTATTACTGACCGATGCTTTATATGTACCTGAGCTAGGTGGAAATTTTATATCAGTTAGCAAAATCATACAGCGAGGTTTTGTTGTAAAGTTTGCGCATGAACATGCTATCGTATGCGATAATATCGGAAGAATTATATTAAAAGCGAAACAAAGTGGTGGTTTATTTGTTATTAGTAAAGCGAACAATAAATGCTTTTATATAAATGGAGATAATTGTGAGAAGTGGCATGCAAGATACGGTCACTTGAATTATGGAAGTTTACAAGAACTTGCTTCCAAAAAAATGGTTCATGGTTTGGAAGATGTTAGATTTCCAAAATTTATGAATTGCACAACATGTATGAAGTGTAAAATCTACACACAGCCGTTCCCACAGAAAGTTAGTGAGCGGGCAAAAGGTTTACTTGATGTGATTCACACAGACGTTTGTGGTCCATTTAGAACAACTTCACTAGGCGGTGCGAAATACTATATAAGTTTTATTGATGATAAATCTCGCCGTGTATTTATATACTTTATTAAAAGCAAAGACGAAGCTTTCGATAAATTTGTAACATTTAAGAACCTAGTTGAAAGACAGACAGAAAGAAAAATTAAATGCATGAGAAGTGACAACGGGCTTGAGTTTGTCAATAAGAGGTTTGATAATTTGTTTAAAGAGTGTGGTATAAAGAGACAACTCACTGTTCCGTACTCCCCGCAACAAAACGGAGTAGCGGAGCGCATGAATAGAACGATCGTGGAGATGGCGAGAACAATGATGGCATATGCGAATATTTCTGAAATGCTGTGGGCAGAGGCGATTGCTACAGCTGTGTATATAAGAAATAGATCGCCAACAAAAGCATTAACTGGTATGACTCCCTATGAAGTGTGGACAGGCCGTAAGCCGTCGATTAAACACTTACGCGTATTCGGATCGACAGCGGTGTGTTTAGATAAAACTCAGAGCAATAAATTACAAGCAAAAGGTAAAGAGCTTAAGATGGTTGGTTACTCACTTACCTCAAAGGCATATCGACTTTACGACCCAGATTGCCGAAGGGTTATTGAGGCACGAGATGTTATGTTTTCTGAGATAGTTAAAGGCGAAGAGAATTCTGTTAGAGATTTAGTAAACTATACTCAAAAAAGTTTCATATTTGACCAGTCATTAGATGAACGTGATGCTAAAGAAGACGTTGTAAGCAATCAAAAACGTAATCGTGAAGACGATGATACTGACGATGATTATGTTGGTAATAAAGCCGAGTTTGAGGAGGAGGAGCAGGTGCGTATCGGTCGTGGCAGACCAAGGTTTGTACGAACTGGTATGCGAGGTAGGCCGAAGAAAGCTCGACATTTATTAAACGTAATTGAAAGCTCAACAAATATTGACATTCCTCAAACGGTTGCAGAAGCATTAAATTGTAGATACGCTAAAGAGTGGGAAAATGCAATCAGAGAAGAGCATGCAGCTTTAATTAAAAATAAAACCTGGAGCCTTGAGAATTTGCCAGAAGGGCAACACGCGATCGGATGTAGATGGGTGTTTAGTGTAAAACGCCAAGTTGATGGGGCTATAGAACGGTTTAAATGCAGATTAGTTGCTAAAGGTTGTAATCAGCAATTAGGCGTAAATTATAAAGAAACATTTTCACCTGTAATTCGCTACTCGTCGATTCGTATGGTTTTAGCGTTAGCAGTTGAATGGAAACTATATGTGCACCAAATGGATGTGTGTACTGCTTACCTTAATAGCGATCTACACGACATAGTGTACATGAAACAGCCGGAAGGGTTCATCGACGAGCGACACCCAAATAAAGTATTACGGTTAAATAAAGCGATTTACGGATTGAAGCAGTCAGGCAAAGAGTGGAACGAAAAGTTAGACAATGTGCTGAAATCGATTGGCTATGTTCCATGCGTAAATGAACCATGTTTGTATAAGAGAAATCTAGAAGGTAATATTTCTCTTATTGCTGTATACGTCGATGATATGATTATTGCATGTAAAACGAAAAAAGAGATAGAGAAAGTTAAAGCTCAGATATCGAATATTTTTGACTGCGTTGACAAAGGACAGCTACGGTATTTTTTGGGCATTAAAGTTGAACGTAATGGAGAACTTGGTGCGATACATATTAGCCAATCTCAGTACATAAAAGATATTTTGCAGAGGCATAGTATGACACAATGTAGAACAGCCGCAACACCATTGGATGCAGGCTTTACAATAGGTTGTAAAAACACCACATGCAAAAGAGTCGAAATCAGCGAATATCAGTCTTTAATTGGTGAATTAATGTATTTGTCTGTTTGTACTCGTCCAGATATAATGCATTCGGTGTGTAAGTTGGCGCAGCGCAATGCAGACCCTCATACGGAACATCTAGCTGGTGTAAAACATATTTTAAGATATTTGGCATCCACAGCTGATTTGAAGTTACGTTATAGCGCTTGTGGAAAACCCGTGCAAGGGTTCGTGGATGCAGATTGGGGTAATGATATGATGGATCGAAAATCCTTTTCAGGATATGCGTTCGTTCTCAGTGGTAGTGCAATCACATGGCAGTCGAAAAAACAACAAACTGTGGCCTTGAGCAGCACTGAGGCCGAATATGTTGCTCTTGCGGAGGGAGTTAAAGAAGCGTTGTTCCTACGTAATCTATTAAACGAGATTGGGTGTGAGCAGCAAGAACCAACAATTATCTATGGTGATAACTTAAGTGCGCAGCATTTGTCTAAAAATCAAATGTTTCATGGTAGAAGTAAGCATATCGATATCAAGCACCACTTTATTAGGGATGTAATAAAAGATGGCAAAATTGAAATCAGATATATTCCAACTAATGAAATGGTTGCTGATATTTTGACAAAAAATTTAAGTAAAGAAAAACATACGAAGTTCACAGAGTGTTTAGGCTTAGAATAAAAGTAAGCAAAACATATGCGTTGAGGAGGAGTGTTGAAAAATAAAAACATATGGCAACGCTTATGTATTGCTTGCACATAGAATTAAGCGCTTACACATGATTTTTCAGTCCAACACGACCATTGCGACATTATTCTAGATTAATAATCTTTTTTTTTTTTGGTTTCAGATAACTAGGAGGGTTGAAATCATGGGCATGGTCACGTGGAAATTTTTAGAGACCCCCCACTTCGTCAGCTCTTAATTTTTGAAATTTTTATTTTTTTTTATATTTTTTTTAGCTTTTAATTTTTTTCTGTACTATTCAAAACTTAATAAATAACTAATAAATAAAGGAATAGTAAAAATATTAATTGCTTTTTTTTACGACACTTCAAAAATTACCTGAAATTCATGCTTCTAGACTAGAATACCCCCTTAAAATAAAAAATAATAAGGAAATTTATGAAAAAAAATAAAATAAAGAATAAAGATAAAAATAAATGAAAAAACATAAAACGAAGAATAAAGATAAAAATATATGAAAAGTTAAACAAAAAAAAAAGTTTAAAAGTATATGAAAAAAATTAAATTAAAGATAAAATTATTAAAAAAATTATTAAAGAGTAATTAAAATAAAAAAAAATAATAATAATTATAAAAAGTATTTTAATGGCTTCAAGATTCGGAATGTGTACATTAGGAATAAAAATTTAAAGATTGTTAAATCAAAATAAATTAAAAATTAAAAAAAAGTTAACATAAAGATGTATGAAAAAAAATTTAATAATAAATAAATAAATTTAAAAATAATAAAAATTTCAAAAAATAATAAAAAGTAGTAGAGTGACTACGAGACATATTAAAAATACGAAACAGTGGTATTATAATTAAATTTTAAAAAATATAATAAAAATAAAAAATTTAATTTATTTAAAAATAAAAAGTATTAAAAATTACAAAAAAAAATTAGTCACTGTTATTAACACTGCTCTTACATAACTATTGAAAAAAAATATATATATTTATGTACGCAAAAAGCACAAATAAAAATTCGCAAATCTTCAAACTCATACATATCTCATACAAATGCTTTATTATAATGGATTTAAATGTAAAAGCGTTGTTTATTGCATATTAAAAAGAAATAAAGCAAACAATTTTACAAAAGACACACAAACAACGATTTTTTATTGTTTGAAAATTAACAATTTAATTTACTTTCCTTTCTCTCACCACAACTGCTTCAATACGGAAACAAATCGTTAGCTAAGGGTTTAGTAACAGAAATACAGTAGTAAACGGAAATGTTTATGAAAATTGAAATATTCATAACTGATTGTTGCATTGTCATATGATAACTGCGTTGATAACAAAACGCGCGTAGCGAACAATAATAAAAGCCTATCTGTCTTGCCAAAAACGATAAGGCTATTCACGCAATCAATTTGGCACCACGCGAATACCATACTGACTGAAAAATAGCTGTTGTGTAATAGTGTGAAAGAATAACGGTAGACGACTGAATTTAAATATTTTTTTTTTTATTTAAACATTTATACAAACATTTTCATCGGAATTTTGCGAATACAAACCATTTTGAAGGGGAATTATGGCTAAATGTGGCGAAAGAAAACGAAACGCCGAATTGAATAGTAACTGTTAAATTTGTTGATAGCTGCTGTTGCCAACTATTTGAAACAATTTAGTGTTGGCTCTTAGCTAAATTTTTAAACGATTATATAATAATACTTTCAGTAGCCAAATGGATATTTATAATGAAATGCATGCCACAGATTTTGAAAGCACTCATTAAAACAATATATGTAGATACTATTGTTTTCTTGCTGCTTTTAATAATGGATGATCCAAGTAGTGGTACTATTTTCAATAGCAATAGATCTTCCCAAGCGACATCGCTTCCCTCTGTGGGCTCTTGGAATATTCGTCGTTCCCAGAAGATTCGTCGTTTTCGAGCCAAATTTTGTTCAGCGATGAGGCCATTTCATTTGGGACGAAGAGTAGCCTGAATATATTCAAGAGCTGTCATTTCATCCAGCAAAAATAACGGTTAGGTGTGGTTTGAGGGCCGGTGGAAACATCGGTCCATATTTTTTCAAAAATGCGCCCGGTGAGAACGTAAACGTCAATTGCGATAATTATCGAGCCAAGATAACCGACTTTTTGATGCCTGAAATTGAAGCTAGTGATCTCGGTGGCATTTGGTTTTAACAAGACTGCGCTACTTGCCTCATACTGTATCAATCAATGCATTTACTGAGAGAACTTCGGTGAGAAGATAATTTCAAGTCAGTTCGGTCGGTCGATTGGCCACTAAGATCGTGTGATATATCACCGTTAAACTTTTTCCTGTGGGATAAGTAAAGTCTTAAGTCTATGCGGATAATCCCTAAATCTGATCATTCGAAAAGATAATTTTCCAGGATCTCATCATCCACCGCGCATGATCGGTGTTCCGACGGATCCACATATTAATATTTCTGGAAGTGGGATCTTAAGCGTAGGTGACCTGAGATGACCACCACAATATTACTAAGTTCGTTTTTGTCTATAAGCAGGAACTTTTTGGAATGTCCACCATCAACTATACCCCAAAGTAACTTTGAAGTATGTCGGTATTGCTAGTGTTCCAAGACCTGAGCTGTTCCACCAGACTCTATTGTTTTAAACAACCCGTGAAGGAGCTGAATGATCTGATACAGCTTATGGGAATATGTTGCCCCGAGGGGCTAACTTGTCTGCAGCAGAGAGACAGCAGAGGATCTCAACATCTATCATCTCTTGAAAGAGAAGGGCAGTGAGTTTCTTTGCGGATGGGTCAAAGCTTCGGTTGCTGGAGGGGTATATTGTCAGAAAATCTCTATCAACTTCAGTTTCAGATTACCTGACAAATGTTTTTCAAGATTACCGGTATTTAGCTTCTTTCACAGACGTATCTAACCACTCGGATAACCGAGTGACATCGATGTTATTGGTCAAAACAACCGCACCATAAGTTCTACTTTCTCTAGGTTGGACAAAGAAGCGACCCCCAAAGGGGTCTGGAAGTGAACGAAGGCAAGACGAGATGTCATCGCATTCCCCACTTGGCTCCCACGTCACTCTTGACAGTCATAACTTCGAAGTAGTAGATAATTTCGTCTATTTTGGAATCAGCATTAACACCTACAGTTGATCAGTTGTTTTTGTAAATTTTCGATACAAAGGCTCTGCGAAAGATTTATGGTCTTTTGCGCATTGACAGCGGCGAATACCGTAGATATACGACGACATTGACATAGCTCAGCGAATTAAGAGACAACGGCTACGCTGGCTATGTCATGTCGTCCGAATGGATGTAATCACTCCGGCCCTGAGAGTATTCAACGAAGTACCCGCCGGTGTATGATATCATGTGATTTTTAGTATGCTCGGTCGGCTGGGAAATTATGTCAAACACGTTCGTATGGTCATCAAAGGCTTTGGAGCCACTGACAAATTACATTTAAATACCAGAAAGCACATTACAAGGATATCAAAAATGGAATCACATAAATCGTTAATTATGGAGAATTTCCTATCAATTAATTATAAAGGCATGTCTGGTGTGTGATGTTATACAACATGTGATAGTACTACCGTTTAACCAATAATGGATTGTCACAACACGCGCTCACTCAAATTGACTATCCATCAAATGAAGCAGGTGACTTTTGCGGAACGTTTCCAAGTGCGACAGTGGAGGTTGCGACGATAAACAATTTCAAGCAAACTTTTGTCGTTTGTGAGCAGTTTTTAAGTTTTGTTTTTCTGAAATTTGCATTTTGTTTTGTTCAATTTGGTTGTGAGTGAGTGTGCGAGTGTGTGGTGCGAAAACATGTGAGCGACTGTAATTAACAGAAGCGGAAAAAACGGGAAATTGAAGAGGTGCTTGTCGCGACATCCGTAGATAACAGCGCGACGCTATGTTATATTGACTGATCGAATGAATCGGTTTTCAATGAACAACAATAATGACAATGTATGTAAATTACACACAACAGGTGAAATGAAAAGTCCTCGGCCTGAAACATAGATGGCGCTAATAGAAAATTATATTGATTTTCGGTTAACCCTAACCTTTCAAAGGTTTGATATCGCTCGGACCATTAGTTTGGGAATTATATAATGTTGAGTAAAGCAACTTTTGTTATTGTGAAAAAAATTGATAAAAAGCAATTTCGTTTGTTGATAAGATATTGCTTTTGAAGATAAAGAATGCAGGCAAAGCAAAAACTTGGCTTGATGACCCCGAAGTACAAACAACCATCAAGGTTTGGTAAGCTAGGTTTAGACATGTTGATATGAGCACCGAACACGCTGATTCATTAGACACCGAAAAGAGGTTGTAACTGAAGAAAACTTCAGAAAAGTCAAAAAAGTATGGATGACCACAAAGTGAAGTAGTTCGAGATAGCAGGCACTCTAAAGATATCAACTGAACGTGTATATGTCATATCCTTCACATTAGGGTACAAGAAAGGTCTGAGCAAAGTGTGGGCTGTGCGATCTCACTTTTGACCAAAACATACAATGAGTTGATGATTCGGAGCAGTACATGGAGTTGTGGAAGCTTAATAAACCTCAAAAAAACTGAATCATGGTTCCATCATTTCACTCCGACAGTCATCCTAGTGGGCTGCTTACGTCGATTACGCTCCAAAGCATGGAAAAATTCAACGGTACCCAGCTCTAAGAACTTTACTCACTTGCGTGAACTTCTCTACATGGCTCTCCATCTTCCCGTCATGTCTTAATGTATGAAAACACTCTAGCCCTGAGAGTATTCGACACAGTACACACCGAGGGAAGCAGAGAAAGAGGAAGACCGCCACTCCGTTGGAAAGACCAGGTGGAGACTCGCCTATAACCGCGTAAGATTGAATAATTTTAAGTGACTACTTTGAGAAAAGAAGGCCCACCAGTTACGTTATAGGTTCGTTTATATTTCGTTCGTTCGTTATAGGATCGTTTGAAGAATGAAATCGCAGAAACTTGGCCGCTTTTGGAGAAAAAGAAATTGCTGTTTCATCAATACAAGGTCAATCATTCGACCTTGTCAGAAGTGAGTAAAAACGATGACGAAAATCCATGAATTGGGCTTGGAAGTGCTTCCATATACACCAAGTTCTGCAGATGAGGCCGCCAACAACTATTTCCTGTGCTCGGATCTCCATAGAATGCTCGCTGGGAAGAAACTTTCGAAGAATGGTGAGGTGATCGTCGAAAATCGAAAAACTCTAGGGTCGTTATAATCAGTGTATTACTCTTAAAGGAAAAACGCATTTTGCCAAAAATATGTGTTCCACTATGGTAGGCCGGGGATTTTTCTATTGACATGTTACTTTTGTATGCACAGCGGTAAATATTTAATTTCTATTTTTATTTACAGCAACTTTGCGTCATTAATACTTTGATTTGTAAACGTTGACAGTGTTATAGATTTTAAACTTCAAATACAACCCTCAATACTGGTATTATTTAACGGTAAAAATATTGCTTACTCTATTTCTACTACGGCTTGGCACTGAATGTCTTCAAATATTTATAACGAAATCTACTAGAAACAGATCTAACGTTTACTTTTAAGTGCCTTGTATATTCCATAAGCATCGAAATTTATTAAGGTCTCAGTTAGGTGTCACTTAACTTCACTTGACATCAACTAAAGTGTCAATTAACGCTTCCGCATTAAGCTTTATTTAAAAATCTGTAGGCAACACCTAATCGAAAATAATTTCACTTGGAAGTCGATTGAATTCGAATACTCAGGGAAAATTATAATTCTCCTCAATTTTAAGGGCTGTCATTTGTCTTTGTTTACTTGATTTTGACAGTTCTCAATGCACATTTGACATGCTGTTGAAGCTGTCAGATTATATGCTCTCCAAGTGGAGTACTATATAATCAATTGTATATTCACAGGTACTAAACAGGTGAGTGAAATATGGTGGAGTGGGCATGACTAAGCCATAATAATTAATGTCAAATCACTATCATTGATTTAAAGGAATTTACTAAATTTTACTTAAACAATTTTTCAAAATGTTTATCAATATTCTTTTATGTTTTTATGGAAGTGTAACTTCGTTCTTCGTCGCAGTTATGAAATCTATCTCCCAAACGCTTCAAGCCAAAATAATTAAATTATTCCCGAACAAAACATCCTGACCTACATGGTAAAAATGGATGAAAACGGATGATAACCCCACCCTCTGCCCATAAAACGGTTTCATAAAAAAATCTTAAAAGCGAGATAAATAAATAAAAAAGCGAAAGAGACAATAAATTTAAAACCTTGGATTATAAAAGAGGACTCTATAGGAGACGGTTGCGAAAATTGGACGATGGGCGAGGCACAGCCACTTTTCGACAAAGATCCAGGTCTCAGAATCTACTTGATCGATATCGATCAAATCCGGTACATTTTATTGTCTTGACATTCCTATGTTTCAGTGCGAAAACGAACGAAATCGTACTGCAAACACGCCTACTTCCCATATAACAAAATTTTCATTTCAATCTGATTCTTTTGGCTTAAAACTTTGTCCAAATAGTGTGCTCTAAGTAGGCCACTTTATATCCAAAAATTGTCTGAATCGATCCAAAACTATTCAAGACCGAATAGTAGAAGTAGGAGTACCTACAAGTACATAGTTTGACTCGGTTACACTCGAACTAAGCCCCATGTGGTTCCGGAAAGGCTATTGCATTTGCAAAAATTGTCCGTTTGGTGTGGATTGCGGTAGGTGGCATTATCGGACCATATTTCTTTCGAAATGAAGTAGGAAGTTCCGTTACCATCAATAGCGAGAGTTATAGGACAATGTTGACGGCCAGAAGTTCTCTTTTTTTTACTCCGGGGGTATGTTATATTAAAGGCTTGCGCCAATCTACCAGCAATGCATGAAGAGCTCCAAAACATCCGTCAGCCCACTATAGCCGACATTCCAGCCAAATTGTTACAACAGGTCGTCGAAAATTAGCGTCGGAACCAGCTTACATTGATAGGCAAACGGAACCGTGGTGGCTATTTGGCCGACATTCGGTTTTTCGATATTTTAACTAAAGGGTAATCCAATCTTTTTAAAGAAAAAAACGCAGAAACTCAAAATTTAATGAGGAATGTTTATTGTCTTTCGAAAGAACACTCTTTGGCATTTATTTTTTTAAGATTATCTCTTTGGAAGGTTAGCCGCGGCTACATCTCAGAATCTAAGCGGGATTGCCCGCACAGACTTAAGACTTTACATATCCAACCAGGAAAAAGTCTAACGCTGTAATTTTACACGAGCTTGGTAGTTAATCGACCGGCCCAAAACGTGAAATTATCCGGCCAACGAAGTTTTCCTTTAGTAAATCCATTGTTTGATGTGATGTGTTGGAAATGGCGCCGTTTTGTTGAAACCAAATGTCGCTGAGATTACGTGCTTCAATTTCAGACAACCGATGATTTTATCGGCCCACAAACCACACCAAACAGTTGTTTCTTTCCCGGTGAAATGGCAGCTCTTGAATCTCTTCAGGTTGCTCTTCGACCCAAATTCCCCTTGAGCCAGAAATCGGCATCATCGCTGATCAAAATTTGGCTCAAAAACTTCGAATTTTCTTAGAACTTTTCAAGAGTCCCTAAAGCGCAGCGATGGCGCTTGGGAAAGTTGAGCGGCTTCAGTTCTTACACAAGCTGTATTTTGTACACTTTCAATTTAAGATCTTGTCGTAAAATGCGCCAAGTCGTTCTCTATGGCAGTCCGAGTAGCTCTGAACAGCGCCGAATCGACCCTCCACGGTCTTCGTTCAGTTACGGCTGCTATATTTTCTGCGTGATAAATGTGGTCTATTCGGTCGAATATTATCCAATAATGAATGCTGGATCTCAAGATGGCTGATGATGTTACGAATAGTAAGCTCAGTAGGCCGTTATGTTGACTATAAGATGAGCGAATCACGCGAAACACATTCTTTACAGAACATGAACTTTCGTAATAGAGTTGAACAATTTGTAAACGTTGTTCAGACGTACATACATAAGTCTTTTCAAGATAAAATGCCAAGCAATACTCAACAAAAACTATATGACAACTTGAACTGACTCACTTGTGATCTGTTGAAACAGGCGATTGAAAAAAGTACCTCTACTTGGATCACCCGTTACATAAGGTTGTTAGAGCAGCAATAAAATAGTATGGTTTGTGGTAAAAAAAAAATATATATGAGCTCCTAGCATTTGGCCGCTTTATACGGAATATATTTATACCCTTACATAACATCGTGTTAAACTTAATATACCCTGTAAGTTTAACACGATGTTTGTAACACCCAGAAGGAAGCATCGGAGACCCTATAAAGTATATATATAAATGATCAGTATGTTGAGCTGAGTCGATTTAGCCATGTCCGTCTGTCTGTCCGTCTGTCCGTCTGTCTGTATATATACGAACTAGTGCCTTAGTTTTTAAGATATCATTTTGAAATTTTGTAAACGTCATTTTCTCTTCAAGAAGCTGCTCATTTGTCGGAACGGCCGATATCGGACCACTATAAGATATAGCTGCCATATAAACTGAGCGATCGGAATCAAGTTCTCATATGGAAAACTTTCGCATTTGACAATATATCTTCACCAAATTTTGGGATAGATTATTTTCTAGGGCAAAAATGTAATCTCCG
>JAPZAG010002938.1:0-13352 GCA_027475135.1 Bactrocera correcta | reverse complement strand
ACATCAATGACATCATCAAATCGTCAGTGAACGGTGAATGGTGGATGGAGGATGGTGGATGGTGAACGGTGGATGATGATGTCAACTATACTAGCAACTGCATAAAATAGTAGTGACAACGCTTTAGTAAAACTATGAACTCAGAAAAAAAACACAATAACAGTAGCAACAACAACAACAACAGCACCAAGTAGTAACCTGGCCGAAGGACAATGGACGACCATAACGCCAACAAACGAGCACAGCTGACCATCATTGTCTATTGATTATTGCGCAATCAACTGAACAACTCGGCCGGCAGCAGGTTATTTAGTCATTGGAAAATATTTTGAATTATGAAAAATGAGGAAATGGAAACCACTGACTGTAGATTCTTGTATTGAACTGAATGTGTGGCAACGTCTTATTGAAGCGTTTTATTTTTTGGCAAAATTGGGAAGTTTATGGAATTTTTCTTTTAATTATACAAAGGAAAAATTATATTTTATTATAAAAACTTCAATAAATTAAATTTTCGAATTTCGAAAAGTCGAATTTCGGGGTATCAGGCTGCGGAAATTTCGATCTTTAGATCATTAAAGCTTGAATATTTACACATCAAGTCTCAACATTTGCATACCAATAGCAATAAAGTACATATACATATATTTATACCCAACATTAATGAAGATTGAATACTCTCTTGGTCTTGGACATTGTTCGCACGGCTCCTCAGCTGCCTAATCGAATACATTGATAAACGAAATTATGATAAATCAATGCCAAAAGTTTGTTTTGTACATTCGCTTCCACTTACATTGTAGACTGTGACTACTTCTTCTTCCCAACTCTGCGCGCCTAGATGTAGGCTACAAAAGTATGCACACACACACAAAGGCGCAGGCGGTGTCGCTACAATTTTTATCAAAAGCAAAGTTTCCGCTTCCCCAGCGATATATTTTCGTAAGAAAAGCATCAAGCCGCTAATGTTGCTGCAACAGCAACAACAACAGCACCAAGCACTTGCATGTAGCCTCCGTCAGAATGTGTTGGTGCACGTGGAATATGTTTAATGGCTTTCTAGATAAGACTGCCTCATCCCAAGAGAACTTTTCTGCCGGCAAATCTATTAAGACTACTTCATCAGCTAAGATGCACAAGTCAAGCAGCAGAAAGAAAAGAAATTATCAGCGTGTAGGCAAAATTATTTGGCGGACGTCATCCATCATTTAAAAATCGTTAAGTTAAGACTTTGTGAAGATTTGTAATTTCGCTATTTTATTTTGTTTCTTTATTTTTTTATTTATTTTTTTTTTTTTGTTTTGCTATCACTTTTGCGCTGCTTAGTTTCCATTATTACATTGAGATTAACTAAGGCTAAGCAAGAAAAATTGCTGAAAAGAGCTTGAGTTTTGGGGTTCAATGAACTAAAGATAATTGCATGTCTTCATAATTAATCATGAGGCTTACTTTTTGGTTCGAAATTACAGAGATTTTAGTTGTTAAGTGGTGCAAAATAAACATATAGTAAAACCAAAAGCAGCATGGAATTAAGCGAATTTCAGCTAATTTTACAAATATTATATGTGTTAAATAATTTTCATTTGGAAATGGCAAAAGGTTCAATCCAACGACCCCCTAGCATATGAATTGAACCTTTTGCAATTTCTAAAGGAAAATTAAAAAATAGTTTTTAAGGATAACTTGATGCTAATACAAATTATTGGATAGATTTTTTTTGTAGTATTGATTTCCGGCGCATCATGCTCAAAGAATTACTAGCTTATGCCATGTTCAGACCGAAAATTAAAAAGATTAGATTATATTTAATCATTTCTCACTGCCGTTAGAAAGATCGAAAAACAGCTGTTATTGTCATTCATGAAGTCACATCGCTTAATATTTACCAAAAGAAAAGATTGTCATATAGTATTTTGAAATATGTAAAAGCCGTCTTTTTTCCAAACAATTTTCCATATAATAGAAATAGTGGATGCATTTTTTTCATTTGTTAAGTCGATTTTCAGGTGAAATTAGATTCATTGCTTTAAAAAAAATTGTTTGTTTACATCTTTTTTCTCTAGTGTTATTGTAGTGTTTAAATCAGCTGTGATAATGAACAGAGATTAAGCGTGGATCAGTTTCAAATCATTTCAATGAAGTGATTTGGAACTGTCATTTTTGTATGGAGAAAAAAAATCTCACAAAGAAGGGTTCAGAAGAGAGCTGTATCACTCAGGAGGGATGAAGTATTTGGTAGTTGCATGGAAAATCCAATTTCTATTAGCGTTGAAGGTGCAGCGAGCAAAAGCTTTCAAGAAGTCAGCAGCCTTTTCAGCTTGATGTTTTGTATTTCACCTATTGAGGGATATCAATGGGATATCAATGGCAGATACCGAAATGTATTTCTCTTTAACAACCGAATTTCAAAATCAAAAGAGTTCAATGTGTCTTTGTACCACATTCGTAGTATGAGCTTAAGCTGGATTCTGCTGCTAGAAACGATCTATATTTGATATAAAAAATAGAAATTTCACATATGTATCAAGTAACGGGTTCTTCAATACAGAAGTGAGGAATAGGAACTGCAAACGACGCCACATTTTTTCCCTCTCTTTTGACACTTCTCTTCACCGTGGAAAGATATATAGTTCGTTCCAACAACGAATCGAAATTATTAAAATTTACTACCGAAATTCGGAATCAGTGGCCTCAACTTTAAGAGCGCTACGTCCAATTTATGGTCCATTGGACAAATTTGAATTCACAGGCTCAGTACAAAATGTTCCCGTGTCAGTGAGACAAAGAAGTGCCCGTGGTGTCGAGAATATTGCTGCCGCTAGCACATCAATTGAGGAAAACCCAAATCAATCTCCCATATGTCGTTCTCAAGAGTTAGCATCTCATCACCACATCTTCAGCGATGAGACTCATTTCTGGTTAAATGGCTTCGTTCATAAGCAAAATATGCGTTATTAGTCAGTCAGCATTCCACACGTACTCTATGAATCCCGAAAAAATTACGGTTTGGTGCGGTTTATGGGCGGGTTTTTTTTTTTTTTTTTTTTGTTTTTGGAGGGGGAATCTTCGAAAGATACCGTCATTTTTCCGGACGGTATGCACGATTCGTATTGGTCACTTAAAACGGAGACCAGTACGCCTACGTACTAAACCCTTAACTCCATTGTCTTTGCTTGTTTATTTGCCCCACGGAACTGCCGTTAGGCATTACATCGTGAGGCCAAGCTTAGCCACTCGGCTCATCATTCACGCCATTCCGGCCTACTCCTCATTCATCCTCCTTCTGATTTCACTACGTTGCCACTCATTCCTTCTTAGCTCTTTCAGAACTATAGCACACCATGCTCTCACACTATCCCACACTTGTTTCGAATCTATCATAAATCGCACTATGTTATCCGGTGTCACTCGTTCCGTTATCAGTTTCTCTATATCGGCTCTCTCCTTTTCATACCGTCGGCAGAAAAAGAAGATGTGCAGCGCATTTTCTCCGCTGCTGTCACAGAAGGAACAATTCGTCCCGTCGTCATGTCCATATTTATAGAGATATTCTCTAAAACACCCGTGTCCCGTCAAAAATTGCGTCAGGTAGAAATCTGTTTCTCCGTGTTTCCTTTCTACCCATTCTTGTACCTTTCTAATTAGCGTATGTGTCCATCTCCCCGTCGTAGCTAAATCCCATCGCTTTTGCCACTCATTGAGGCTTGTTTGCCTCTCATCCTTCCGTTCTTCGGCCGTTAGTCGCCTGCCAAGTCTCGTAGATCTTTCGTATACTCGTTTGAGTTCCATGGCCATTACCTCTGGTGGCATGATGCCCGCTAATATCCCAACCGCTTCGTAGGATACCGTACGAAATGCACATGTCACCCTAATGGCACTAAGCCGCATTGCTACCTTCGCTTTCTTAGCATACGTTTTTTGCTGCAATGCTGGTCCCCATATGGGCGCCGCGTACATCAGAATTGATTGGCTCACCTTGGCCAATAGCGCACGCCTATTTTGGCTTGGTCCACCAATGTTGGCCATTATTCTCGCTAGTGCGGCCGTGGCACGTGCTGCTTTCTCACATGCCTTTTCAATGTGCGTCTTGTAGTTGAGTCTATTGTCTATCAGTACTCCTAGATACTTCATCGACTTCTGTGTCATGATACTATGACCGTCTATGTTTAGTTTGATGTCTTCGGGTTTTTTTCTACTTGTGATCAGCACAGCTTCGGTTTTTTGTCCAGCGAGTTGGAGGTTTGTTGCCGTGAGCCAATCTTTAATCATCGTCGCCGCATGATTGCAGAGGCTTTCAATTTGGCGAAGTTCTTTTGCCACTACGGTAATGGCAATATCATCCGCATATCCGATGATCTGCACCTGTTTCGGGAGTGGGAGACGCAACACCCCGTCATACAGTACGTTCCACAACAATGGGCCAAGCACAGAACCTTGCGGAACTCCGCCCGTTACCACATACTTCTTATGCCCGTCATCCGTATCGTACAGCAACAGCCGGTCCGACAGGTAGCTGGATACAATCTTAATCAAGTATGCCGGGGTTTCGCAACGTTCTAGTGCTCTGATAATATGAGGCCAGTATGCCGAGTTAAACGCATTTTTGACGTCAAAGGTGACTACTGCGCAGTATTCCTTTGTGCCATACAGCCATCTGGTACCCTCTATTGCCTTGTTGGCTATGTCCGTAAGCTTCTTGATCGCATCAGTGGTTGATCTTTGCTTGCGGAATCCATACTGGTTGTCGGACAAACCTTTCTTATCTTGGTTTTCTAAATGCAGCTCTATTCGTGCACAGATTATCCTCTCTAGAATCTTGCCAGTCGTATCCAGCATGCAGAGTGGTCGATATGAGCTGGGCTCTCCGGCTGGCTTATTAGGCTTCTGCAACAAGACCAGCCTCTGCTTTTTCCAAGATTTTGGGAATACTCCTTTTTGTAAACACCGCGTGAACAGTTCCGTGAAAGGTCTCGTATTGTGCTTAATGGCAATCTTTAGGGCTTTATTTGGAATACCATCCACGCCTGGTGCTTTGGCATTACCAAATCTCTCTGCCGTTTCTAAAACCTCCACATCAGTGACTGTGGTGTTTTCTGTTTCAGCTGGTTCCTGTATGTTAGCCGTTCGGTTCTCCAGAGGCTGCGCAGGGAATAGAGTCTCCACAACTGTTTTCAGTAGCGCTGGGCACGTTGGTGCTTGCCCTTTACCACCTCTTATTTTTGCCATTACCAGCTTGTACGCATCACCCCATGGGTTTTCGTCGATTTTTGCGCAGAGTTCTTTAAAGCAGCAGGATTTACTCTTTTTAATAGCTTTTTTAAGATCGCTTCGTTTGATTTTAAAGTATGCACGTAGTTGCATTTGTTCCGTGAGTCCCCGACTCCTTTGACACCTCCTTCTCGCTTTGTGGCATTCTTTCCTTAATTTGTCGATCTCCTCACTCCACCAGTAAACAGGCTTTCTATGGGCGCCATTTTAGGATCTCCGCTTGCCGATCTATGTTTTCCTGAAATGTTAGGTTACCGTCTAACAGGAGCTTAAAAAGTTCTACGTCAAGAGTTTCTATTTTCCACCCTTTCCTTTGTACCGTCTTATCGGACATACTCCTTCGGATGATCGCTGAGTGTTCAATTTCGAACATGATTGCATGATGGTCACTATGTGTGTAAAGGTCGCACACCTGCCAATCTGTTGTCCGCGCCAGTGAGTTGCTAACGAAGGTTATATCAATAACGGAGCCCCGGCCGTTTTTCTCGAAGGTGTTCTGATTTCCGGTGTTCAGTAACACAATGTCAAGCGACGAGAATGCCTTTAGTAGGGCATCTCCACGCCTATTTGTACAGATGCTACCCCACTCCATCGCCCAAGCATTGAAATCGCCTGCGATCACATTCCTCGTAGTTGATGAAATTTCTCTAACCAGCTTGTCCAGGATTTTATCAAAATCACTCTGCGATATGCTTGGTGGTACGTAACAACTGTAAAAATTTATCCCAGAGATTTTCGCTCGTGTGTAGAAGGATTTCCCCAATAGCGGTTCGTCTTGAAACATTTTGCCTCCACATATCCATATGGCAGCTTTGTTCGTATTGTCAGATATCCATGAAGCGTCGCTTATATTTTTATATTGTTCACTTAGTATAGCTATATCGACCTTTTCCTCATAAACCGTCTGCTTCAGAAGCTCTTGATCGGTGTTTTCCCTGCCCTTTTTCTTACATGCACTACACGACGGGTTCTTATCGCATGCCTTCGCAAAGTGTCCAGTTTCTCCACACTTGACACAGCACTGGCTCCTATCATCTGGATTGTGGCATGTTTTCGCCAGATGGCCGTACTCAAGACATCTAAAACACCTCCTGAGATTTTGCTTCGCTCTTATTCTGCACACTACCCAGCCTATTTTGATTTTGTGTGCGTCCTGAAGTATTCTTGCCTCCAACGCGGGTAGGCTTACCACTGCAGTTTGGGTTCCTAAGTACGCTGGCCTGATGCTCTTAATCGAATTTCCATCAAAATTACTCAATTCCTTTATTTGTAGTCGTATAGCCTCGGCAATGTCTTCTTTAGTCGTGATTTCATCAAGGTCACGTATTTCTAACATGACCTCGTGAGTTAAAGCTTTTATCTGCGCCTTTTCTCCTAGTACTCTGCTTATTTCGGTTTTGAATGTACCTGTGCTTTTCATTTGTGCCTCTTTCAACTCGAGCAGGATTTGTCCTTTAGCCGTCTTTCTGATCTTTGTTACATTTTCCGCTAGTTTCTGCAGGGTGTCATTTTTCCTCACAGTCCTTAGCATGTCGCTATATGACATGTCACCTGTTTTTTCAATGATTATTGCATCAGGTCGAGGAGGCGGCTTATGTGGTGCCTTCTTTTGTGGCTGACGCTTGACTGCGATCCAACCATTTCCCATTTCTTTATCATTGACTTTATCATTATCACGCTTTCCTTCTTTGTTTAGGGGAACTTCAGGTTTGCTCGGCCATTCCCTATGGGTGGTTTTGTTCTTCTTCGGTGGTGTTCTTCGCTTTGGTTGAACTTCGTCGCGAGGCCTCTTTGGAGTATTCTCTCCAGCTGTTGGTATGACGAGAAAGCTTCGTCGTGCTTCTTTATTGGCGATGTGCTCTTCCTGAGCACTTGCATGCAATTTTGCAATCACACTGACAAGATCTCTCATGGCGTTGTTGATAGTCCGCTGCGGTGGATGCATTGTTGCAATCAGCTTCTTGATCGCGTTCCCTAGTTCAGCCATACAGTCTCCATGAGGTTGTATCGCCTTTGCCAGGGGAGTGGTCTCGCCCAACGCTGGTGGTGATGACCTCGCTCTTACAGGTTTGTCAACACCAAGGTTTTTAATCGGGGACCTACCCAATTTTGGTGCCCTCTTAAAGGGATCTGCTTCCGTAATAGTCGCACTTCGGGGGGAGTTCTGCACTTTATTTCCACCATCACTCAGGCTTCCAGTGCTGCAACCTCCTATAATCCCAAAAATGTTGCAGCTGTTGTTGTTTGTGTTTTTGTTTCTTGTATTATTCTCCATATATTTAATATACCAGCGCATCGTGTGCAGGGGGGCGGGCCGAAATAAACAGGAACGGGTGTACCCTCGGGGACACTGCCCCTACCCCAGTTCCCTGAGGCCTGTCCTTCGCTTTACCAGTCCCGGAAAACACGGACGGACCGGCGCTCGCCCGGGGCAACGCAGGCTACTACTCCTCCGTCCAATGCACACTCCTTGACCAGGGCCCGAAGGGTCTGGTTCCTGATACACACCGCAGCAGACACATCGGCAGAGCATGCTCACATCACCCTCTCCATCCCGCCAGCTGAGAAATCGCTGTTGACACTTTGAGGGACTCCCAATGCGCCGCGGTGTGTACCGGTCATTTTTAATAACAGCCGCACCTAACATGGTGAACAGACGCTGACCAGGAAGCCGCCCATTGTGGGTCCGTCGCGCCTGGATTTCTGTTGTTCATCATGCACATGAGTGATGATGAGGGGGACACGTATTTCTGTGAGGCGGTGTCGATTCGCCACAGTCACAGGAGCTTCAGCGGATCTGCAAGCTTTTATGCCGCATCCTCCACTCCTGCCGCTCATCGTCGGGGATTGCTTATTCGTTTTAACTTATTTCGCAACTGACCTGCTACGTTCGGCTATCCGCGACCTGCCGACCCCCCCGGTAGCTTAGAGCCCAGCTAGAGAGCCCAAATTCGATAGAATAGAACACTCCGTCCGGGTAGAACACTCCATAGACTTAGATAATATGTTTTTCTAACAGAAAGGAACCGCAAGCCACACAGCGAATGTCACAATCGATTTATTGAAAACCAAGTTTGGTGAACGTTTTATCTCACGAAATGGCTCAGTCAATTGACCACCTCGGTCGTGCGATTTGACGCCGTTAGACTATTTCCTGTGGGGCTACATCAAGTCTATGGTCTATGCCAACAAGCTAGCGACGATTGATGAACGTGTGATTTCAGCAGTATCTGGTGATTTATGATTGAAAACCGTAGAAAATTGGGTTTAGCCTCTGGACTTCTTCCATACATAATGGAATGGAATGTACTTTCACAGGAATAAAGAACTTCACTGATATCCTAAACAATTTTTATTTGATTTAAAAAAAACGTTTGTAGTGCTCTTATTGAAAACCCCGATACGTCTGGCCAGAGGTGATCCGAAAATGCCATCATCTGCAGCTAGAACTGCGTATCTTAAAATATCCCAATATAACCAGAGGATCTAAAGGGGTTATATCGCGTCAAAGAGCAAAGAAGAAATAAATAACTGATTTCCACGAGATTTGACAAGTTAGAAGTATTTAATGAAATAATTTCTCAGTATTTTACAATCTCATCTTATCATTCTGTTGAAATTCTTGAATAAATACTATATCAGCTGGCTCAAAATGGAGCTCTAACCGGAGAATAACCCCTTTCACCACATCAATCAACCAAAACGCAATCAAACAAGTTCATTTAGAGCACAACTAACTCTTAACAACAACAAATTAAGCCAAAATAATAATACAGTGAATGCATTCCAAAGCCCTAAAAATTCGCGAATAAACAGAAATAAAGAAAGCATTTGATTATCCCGAGCATTTGCCAAGAAATTCGTCAAAATGTCAGACAGACATGATAAATGCACAGATGCACATACAACCTGATATAACGTGCTTGTGTTGCATAGCAAATAGAGTGCTTTGAAAAGTTACTTGCAACAACAACAAATCCAACGGAGAACAACGAAAGGTTGCCAAGAATGTACCAAGTGTTTCGGGGTGATCCGCCATCGCTGCTGTGTCTGCTTCCAGCTACTGCTGCTGCCACTGACAGATGCATGAAATTTCACGCAACTTGCCACATATGCAGCAGCTCCTGCAACGCAATCAGCATATGCGGCATGCAATTTTGCGATTTCTTTATTTCTTGGCAGCGGACGTGATGAACGAACACTCGCATTTCCATGGAAAAAAGATTCAACGAATTTAGCTACTACACACATAACGGCAACTATGCATAAAGCGGATGCGGGAAGACAGATTTGGCTTAGAAGATTACACGGCGCGCAGTGTCTCTTTTCTCGCCCTCGAATTCTTTACTCCTAAGTAGAATGTTGATGAATTGCCGCCCAAAGCAACAACGAAATTTGCGCCGAAATGAATTGCTGATCAGAGTTGCTGCAATAGCCGAGTAAATAAATGAAAATCAAAGCGAAATAATATAAATTGCCTACTTCATTTCTTCGCCGGCGGGCCAATACAGGGTGACAGAATTCGGCTGTGACAGTTGTTTGTTTCCTTTAATGTATCATCCCATAAATATGGTGATTTCGTTTCTGTAAACAAGTGTTGAATTTGATTCTCACTTGTTTCGATATAACGGGTGGTCCAAGTAGAGGTACTTTTTTCAATAGCCTTTTTTGATAGATCAGGTTTGTGGGCCGAGGGAATCATCGGTCCATATTTCTTCAAAAATGCAAAAATGATGCCGGTGAGAACATGACCGTTAATGGCGACCGTTATCGCTACCGACTATTGATGCCTGAAATTAAAGCTCGTGATCTCGGCAAGATTTACTAAGACGACGCCGCTTTCCACATATCGCATCAATCAAACGTAAAATAATTTTACGTTTTGGACCGGTCGATTGACCACCAAGATCGTAGGATATCAGACGACTAAACCTTTTTCTGTGGGATATGTAAAGTATAAAGTCTATGCGGACAATCTCGTTTTGATTCGGGCCTTGGAGCAGACATCACATGTCTCATTCAACAGTTACCAGTTTAAATGCTCAAACGAGTCATCGAAAATGGACTCAATGGATGGAACATCGGTGAAGAAGACGCGGTCAACATTTGGAAGAGATAATTTTCAAAAAACAAATGTGAAAGAATGTTCTTTGGAATTATAATAAACATTCACCATCAAATTTGAAGTTTCTGTGTTTTTTTCTTTAAAAGAGTAGGGAACCTCGAAATGGATTACCCTTTGGAAAATAAAATATTTTCCGGCAAAATTTCGCGGTGTCGATTAAAAATCTTTGCTTTAATAAGTTGTTTAATGGTTTTATCCAGTCGTTTCTGATCTTTTATCAACCTTTCGGTGGTCTTTAGAAAATTTATTTTTTAGTTGTGGGAATTCTAATGGACGTTTCTCCCATTCAACTGTGCTTATTATTCGTATATAAACCCATACTAACTCCGACTATTTTGGTTTCACTTGCCACTGGATACAAAGGTTTAATAATAAAAAAATTCGGGTTCAAGTTACACCAGCGACACCTACCGGTAAAATGTTTTTCCAGGGCAATTGACTTGCCATTTTCGGTAAATATCTGGAATATGAATGGAAATCGGACCTTAAACACCAACCAGTGGGAATAATACGGCTTTATTTTTTACCAGTTTACATATGAAGTCACCTTAAAGCACCCTGTATTGTTAGCTAGCGTCTGTAAATAAAGGTTTACTCAATTTATTTACTTCACGCATGTGTCTGTGTGTGTGTTTTATGTGTTTGTGTGCAAATAATTTGTAAATTGCTTAGAAAATTTTATTGCTTTCATAAGCATAAACATTTTAGTCATCCGGATATTCTCGATAAATAAACATCCATACTTTTTGCTTAATTCGCAAACATACCTATGTCGATGTGTGTGTGTGTATGTGTTTATCTGGGCTCCTTCAGGGCAATAATATTATTATGCACCCTAATTCAAATGAGCCAGACTAACAGGCTGTGTCGCAGACGCACAGACCACAATGCAACAAAGCGAAAATAAGAAAATCAGTCGAGCTATAAAAACACCAACAACAACGGCAACAAACACAACAGCGAGAGTGGAGCAGTGGAAGCAGCAGCGGCAGCAGCAACGTGTCGGCCAGCAAAATGTGTATATGTTGCTTTTCGCACACTTCCTGTCAACAACCAACAACAACGTATACGCAACCAACACACTGACTCACACACACACACATACGCCCGCACACTCAGCCATAAAATGTGTTTACTTCGTCAGTTAGTCGGTCATTGAAGCGAGCGCTTGGCCACCACCACTCACCAGCGCTCACCACCACTCACCAAAGGAAATGGTTCGTTCCGGTTTTGGGTCCAAGTGCGTTTCGGCAATGTGGCAACGACGGTGGAACGCTCTTTATGTATTTGTATTTGTTTCGTATGGCTTTTATGTTGCTACTTGATTTCGTCACACACACACACACGCAACAATACGCAGATACAGTTGATTGTGTGCCCGCAAAATATTTGCATAATAAATGTGAGGTTATGAATAAATTATTGACGCATGAATGCCGGTTATTCGATACTTTGAAGCACAATGTGGTATGCGCAACCGAAATTACGTACGCCGACTCACACATATACAAACATACATAAATACTCATAACTAGATATGCAGATGTCCTCTGTATTTACTGTTTTCTTTATAAGTCCGCCGATTCTTGTTGTGATATTTTTTTTGTTATTTGATATTTAAGCCAATGCGAAGTATATGCAGCATAGTACTGGTGTTTAATGCCAAAATAGTAGAATTTTTTTATGTCGGAAACTAAAATATTAAACTCTTAAATTTCGCACTTACTACACTTGCCAATTCATGAAGAAGATTTAGTTCCACATTTTTGAAGGGTTCACTTCCGAAGTCATGGAAGAAATGCAAGGCACCAGTTTTAAATGTCGTAAATGGAAATGGAATCTGCTTTGTACATATTAACCTAGGATACCTTTTCGTTTAAAAAAGCCAAGTCGAGTTTACAGCTTGAGCTACCCTTGATACTATTCTCATATGACAACTTCTTCCGCATTCTGAAGCAAGAACATATACATAAGTATGTACTAAAATCGAAAACAACATTAATAAAGATTTTGGACTGACATATTTTTATCATGGTTTAGAGAGACAGAAAAGGACTTATAGAAGCTTAAATCAAAATACTTTTCAAAGTAACCTCTGTACTGACTTTTTGATTTATGATTTATCGTTTTGTCGCATCTAACCCGAGACCTCATACAGAGGCTGAAATTTCGAATTCATCATCGAAACTATTTCTTGGCTTTTTTGGTCATCGCTTGACACCTCCTAAATCGGTTTGAACGTCCACAGCATGCATAGCCTTTAGCGCCCATGCCGTGACGGAAGAGAAAGACGATGTGACCAAAGATGTCTTCTATGAGCGCTTGGAGCGTACCTATGCGAGCTGGCCCCTCCACGATGTCGAAATCGTGCTTGGCGACTTTAACGCCGACCAAGCTACCTGGATATCCCGACCCACACCACCTCTTCGCCGATTTTAAAACTGCTTTTAACAACACGAAGAGGAGCTGCCTTTATACCACGATGTCTGAATTTAGTATCCCCGCAAAACTAATCTGGCTGTGTAAACTGACGTTGAGCAACAATAAAAGCTCCGTCAGGATCGGGAAGGACCTTTACGATCCGTTCGATACCAAACGAGGTTTCAGATACGGCGACTCCTTGTCGTTCGAATACTTCAATCTACTCCCTGAGAAAATAATTCAAGCTGAGAACTAGATAGGGAAGGTGCCATCTTCTATAAGAGTGTACAACTGCTGGCATACGCCGATGACATCGATATCATTGGCCTCAACAACAGCGCCGTTAGTTCTGCTTTCTTCAGATTCAGATCAAAGAAGAAAAGCAAATGGGTCTGGTAGCGGACGAGGGCAATACCTGCCATCAAACAAACAGTCGCCGCACTTGCGAGACCGTTGACAGTCTTATCTTCGAATTCGTAAATAATTTCGACTATCTTGGAACCAGCATCAACACCAACAACAACGTTAACCTCGAAAT